>JAGDQP010040052.1:3925-17450 GCA_022664845.1 Lepisma saccharinum | reverse complement strand
TTTGATTGGATTAGTCTCTTCAAGCTTAAGAATTTCGCTAGCTTCTTAAATAGAAGTGGGAATAAGAGAAACTGGCTTAAGATTTGAAATTAGCTATCACGACATCATTAAATCTAGCCGCTTTCAATCTTACACTATAGAGGTGACAGGTCATTTTTATTGGATAAGCTTCTTTCATCCTAACCTTCCATACTACCGCTTCACTGAAAACAGGTAGAAGAAAAGAGGATTTGACTAGAAATCAACCATTTTACTTCAATTTATTTGGTCCTTTCCAGCCTGGTAGCGCTAGAAATACGGGTGCTTTCAATAGGATTGGTTTATCCTATTTCAAGCCATCAACCTGTCTTTATGCAGTTCCTTACCAAATAAAATAAATGTTTCTATTATATTATATTCGCACGACGAGAAGCCGCCCTAAGCTTATAACCAATAACCTTGGAACAGATAATAATCACCTGTTTTACAATCAAAGCGAAAAGTGTACCTAAAAATAGCTTAGTAATAACCAAGATTCTGACCTTCACTATAATTAAATATAGCCTGGTAGGTTACTACAAGTATATAAAATATGAATGAAGAATAAAACTTACTGTCAGACTGCACAATGTCAGTTTGTTACTGTGAAATCCTTACCTGCAGATATTCATCTATCATTTTATTTGTAAATTTCTCTTACCTACAATCTTTGGATATTATCAGCCCTTTTTCATTCGTGATAGTTTTTTGTGCAACTAGCAACTGCTGCCCTCATGCGACCATGAATTAAAACTATTGAAAAATAAAAGGGTTTTTTTGAAGACATTCAACTAGTTTCGGAGCAATAGAAACTCAAAGTTCGGGCTGCATCGTCATATATTACGTCATATCTCAACGCATAATGACATAAGCGGTGTTGGCTTAGCAAATCACAGTCAAAGTAGTACCCGATACATCCATATAAGCAATGTTTATGATTGAGGGAATGCTGCATATACAGGTCTCCCAACGTAAGAACTTTCTTGTCAAAGAATTAAATAGTTCAATAGGGCAATTGCCCCTCCTCTAAACTGTATTCGCCAATTTTAAACACAGCTTTAAAAGGTGTAACTTCGAATGTGGATTGCTAAGTCTACATGGCTTACGTCATTACATTTCGAGATATGAACATCATTTGTAATGATCCCTCCCTAACTTTGAGCGCCTGTAACTCCAAAACAAGGGAGATTTCGAGATTTCTTCAAATAAACGTTTTTTCTTCTTTTGATCTGAATGATCACCTCCCGAAGTTTGAGTCATTATTTCCGGGACACACAGTATAATTCACCATTCAATTAATGACCATATCATTTTTAATCACCCTGTACGTTACTAATGGCTACCAAAAGGACTTTTCAGGATTTTTGTATTCCTTATTTTATTTCATTTTTTTTTTTTTCGTATCTGTTATCAAAGACAGTTGCACCTTTTTTTCTAAGATCTGTCTTGTCAAACTTTAGATTTTGATAAAAGAAAAGATTTTAATATATTTCTTACATTTTATTTTCATTGCAGATGTTACATATATGCATTTATAGTCAAAATGTAGACTTTTCTGTTATATGTTTTGCCTTTTGAAAGAGACAACGAATACGAAAGTTTGAATATGCCCCATTTCCCCTCCAAAACCGGAAACTATGTTTCAACAATCAAACAGAAAGAAATGAAGAAAAATACTTGTGTTTAAAAAACAAAACAATATATATATCTGGTGTAGTAAAAAGTAATTCATTATTTTTGCATGATATTGAAGGCTTGACTTACCATAGTTAGAATGATCCGATTAAGGTCACATATGCGCCGTTTCGTTCGATAACGTGTTGCCATTTGGAAGGTAATATCATGATGCCTCTCTCATAGAAGCCCTTGTCCCTATTGGCAAAAAATTGAGACAGTCGATGTTCACAAGCCTCTCTTGACGCGAATTTTGCACCAGCAAACGTGTTCGCCATGGACAGGAACAGATGGTAATCACTCGGTGCCAGGTCCGGACTATAAGATGGATGCATAAGAACCTCCCAACTAAGCTCCCGGAGCTTCTGGCGAGTCACTATCGATGTGTGTGGCCTGGCGTTGTCCTGGTGGAACACAATGCCTCTCCTATTGGCCAAAGCTGGCCGCTTCTGGGCGATTGCTGCCTTCAGACTGTCCAATTGTTGACAGTATAGTTCCGAGTTAAGGGTTTGGCCGTAGGGGAGTAGCTCATAGTAGATAATTCCCTGCCAATCCCACCAAACACACAGCAAAACCTTCCTGGCCGTCAATCCTGGCTTAGGCACCGTTTGCGCCCGCGCACCGCGCTTCGACCACGACCGTTTTCGCGTGACGTTGTCGTAAGTGATCCACTTTTCATCACCAGTCACCAACCGCTTCAGAAATGGGTCGCTTTTGTTGCGATTCGCAGATGGAAATTCGGTCCATGAGGTTTTTTTGCGTTAACTCGTGTGGCACCCATACATCAAGCTTCTTTTTATATCCAGCCTTATGCAAATGGTTCCACACGGTTTTTTGTGCAATGTTTAGCTCTTGAGCAATCGAAACAGTGCTTACATGACGGTCGGACGCGACAATGTCCATGATTTTATCGACATTTTCGACACGTGGCCTTCCAGTGCGTGGTACATCTTTGACGTCAAAATTACCGGCACGGAATCGACGAAACCAAAATTGCGCGTGATTGGCTGTTACAGTATCAGTACCATAAATATTATTCACATTTGCAGCCGCCTGGCTTGCGTTTTCGCCTTTATCGAAGAAAAACTGTAAAATATAGCGTATTTTCTCTTTGCTAGTGTCCATTTTGACGCGCGCTCACACAACACTGAGTCAACTCATCACAACTATCTGAACAGTGTTTGTAGTACGCAAACTCATCGTTTGAACGCCATCTCGTTGAACCCGATCGGACTTATACAACGCGAGCTACAGATCACTGAAGCCATCTATTGGCAAAATAATGGATTACTTTTTACTACACCAGATATATATATATACCTCTAGAGCACACACACACATACACATGTGTGTGTTTCACTGGTTGATTTTTAGGTAGATTTCGAAGAAAAATCTACCTATTGAGATCGGTACGATATGAAAGTATATATATTAACACGCTAACGGCCATAATTTTGAAGATATTTGAACCACATTTTTATATGTTGTATCTAGGTTTATTAGCTCGGTTAGGTTCGTTAATGAGCAAAATCGGTTGCCATCTTGGATCCAAAATGGCCGCCGAACCTATTGTTGTATAGAATACACAGTCTAAACCGCTGGGGCTATTGAAATCAAATTCGGCATGAAGGTACAACATCACTGTTTGATTACGAAAATGTTACCTAATGAGTTCAAAGACTCCATTTTGGATCCAAAATGGCGAAAGTAAGAAATCTATTTTCCATATCGTTTGAGCTAGAGATACGAAATTTGGCATAAAGGTGTATTGTCACTAGTAGTTCAAGAAAATATTACGAAATGTTGAAAAAGTCGCCATCTTGGATCCAAAATGGTGCATTATGACGAGTAGTTTAGGGAAATATTACAACATTTGAAAAAAAACAACTAAATGGCCACCCAAGATCACATTTAGCTGAATAAATGAAATTTTACTTGAAGGTTTACCACCACAAGTAGGTCACGAAAATATAAGAAAACTTTCAATAAGTCGTCAACTTGGATCCAAAATGGCCGCCCCAAAAACCCAATTTTCAAATCATTGAAGGTAGAGAAACGAAATTTTCTTTGAAGGTGTATGACCAAGAGTAGGTTACAATAAATGGGGCAAACCTTCCCTTTGGGGGGGCAGCCCCCCGTTGGAGGGTGCAGATGGATAACATGGTGGTGTAGTGCTGCAGGAAGATTTTGGTTAAGATAAAGGAGGCACATCCTCTCAAAAGCACTGAAGTTGGGAGCGAACCCCCTACGGGGGTCTGGGGGCAGCGCTCCCAGCGAAACAAAGCGAGTATATATATATTTCTTGTGGAGTATCGTTGAACAGCTGTTGATGAATAATCTACAAATCAATAAATAGTTTCTTGATAGCTCTCATATAAGGCGAGATTTGAATTTTTGAAAAAAAAAAAAACTTCGAGATCTACCTTAGCCTGTAGGCCTACCTAAAGGGATTTTTTACATTATTTTCTACAATAGCTGAATCGCTGCCGATTTTTTAAAACCAGTTATGCCGACTTCTACTATTTATCACAAGGACCAGTAAAATCACGTGCATGTTTTTATTATTATCTTGTAAGTTTTGAACCGTTCAATAATGATGAGTAATAAACTTCAACATTATAATGTAATTTCTGAAACTAAAAAAAATAATTGTAAGATGATATTGTGTAAAATAATATCATTCAAATATTCTTCCCTACTAAATCACAGTGTTGATCGATCTATCAAATTCTTATGTCACACAGAAATCATTTATCTGGACATAGAACAGAAATATGTGCTGAAGCATGAGACATCTTTGTAAGTGCATATGAAAAATATGCTGAAACATATTGTCTCGTGTATTAGTACGTCATTTTATAAGAGCATTATTTCTAAACAACAAATATACTCAATTTGTGTTTAAAATATTTTTACAATGATATCCCTATCAATATTTTATTACTAATAAAACACTTGTTCCTGAATCTTCTATGTTTTCTTAGCCTTCCAGCTAACATCGTCAGGGAATCTCTTTGTTAAAATCCGGTAGAATTTTGGTTTGATGGTCATGATGCTACCACGTTTCTATATTAATGAATTCTAAGATTGATACTAGAACAGATCCTGACAATGTTTGCGGAAACTCTTCTGAAAGGTTCGTCGCATTTTGTTAATTATAGAGCACAACCAAATCCCGACCCGGCGGTCGACCATCCTAACTTAGGTTTATCCAGGGTTCTTCTTTACTCACGCCAGGCAAATAGCGGAATGGTACTTTCAATTCAGGCCCTGGCCGACATCTTCCCTCATTCTTCCCCTCCCGTATCCCGGCCTGAGTTTTAGATGGCTAACGGCGATAAATAAAATTCAAATTCACAACCAAATGCCGAAAGCACTTACTTCATAATGATAAAACATATTACTTTCCTTACGTTTATTCTGAGTTCATCTTTTAAAGCATATATTCTCTTTTAAAATACCATTTTCTACTATAATGTACCTATGCATAGATCTGTATACGCGTGGTTGTAAATATTTTCCTGAAATGAACGAATTTACATCTGGTGGATGTGAAGACCATTCGATATTCTGTTAGAATGCTCGGGGAGTGAGCATTTGCAAAACACTTCTTTAAACAATAGAAAAAATATCATTTCTTGCTTTTGTAATGAATTCCTTAGAACCACCTTTATATCTTCCAAGAAAGAGCATTAATGTCCGGACAGAAAAAAAAAATATATTTAATTCTGTTAACATTTGTGAATGTCGGTTCTCTCTCTACAACAAGAAAAAGAAGGACATAGCCTTACTACATGGAGTAATATGTTAAGACTAGATAGTTACGTTTGTAATCTGGAATTGAATCCCTACACTCTATACAGTAGTTGCACTCGTATGTTTTTTTTATTATTATTGATTTCTTCATATCTTAATACTTTGTATTATCCAAGTATTATACATCTTGAAGGAACTAATGAAGAAACAAAATGAAATGGTACAAAAGATACGAAGCTGTAACCGGAAACTACTAATATGAGATGTATATTCAACGATTACCTAGTCTGAAATGAGAACATGGAAAAGCTTGAAATGTCACGTCCATTTGTAGCCATTTTTATTGGCAGATGATACCATCGCATGTATAACAAATACTTTTGCATTCATTTTTTGTCACATATATTGGTGACATTCACGCACTCACGCGTAAAGAAACAACAAGTGAACTCCAAAAGTCAAAGGATACGAGTGACATTGATGATTTAAAAAAAAAACTTAGAGATAATGTTTTATACAACCTGGAATATATGAAACACAAAATCGTCATATTTTGTACATGAACACATTTAGTTCAAAGGTTTCTTCCTTTGAACACAACACAATATCAGTTGTGTCTCTTGACTTCTAGACTCTCCCTCCATACCAGATTTCTTTACTTACATGGGATGGCGTCTGTCGGTATTCATCTACATTTGACTGAAACATATGGAGAAAATGTCATGGAGGTGAAACGTACGAGATCAAGGATTCGATAGCTCAAAGTAGCTCATACAGTCTGTAAGAGGCTGTCGAATCAGCCTTGGCCACGCACTAGTCGTCCCGGCCGAGCGTGGGGAAGAAGTAGTTATTCCGAATCGTTGGCTGTGGAACAGATTGCCTCCTAATTAGGAATTTGTGTGGGATTTGTGAGAGGTGGTAGTGCACATGCACATCATTGGGCATGAAGACCAGAAAATACGAGACGTCACCTCTAGATGGAAGTGATGACAATCGACTCAACAATATTCATGAAGAACGTGTTATTAGAAAATTCCCAGCAGACTGGACGTACTTCCTGAGAACCATATGCAGTCGTAGCGCGGCGTTGTGATACCAAGTAGAATTGAGAAGCAAGGTTGGTTCTAATTTGTGACGTCGTACCTTGTTTTTCATAAATGATTTGAAACACACTAGAAATTGAGTAACTCGTATTGGGAATACATAATTTCCTTGCAAAGAATTGGTAATTTTCATGAATATATTGACCCTTTGACGGTGAGGAAAATCCCTGTTGTATACAAAAGTACTTCCAGGTGTGCAAATGCACTAACTATCACTAAATATTGTCGAAACGCAACATAATTTCACGAAATCTTTCTAAAGATACTCGAAAGTTAAATATTGGTTTCCAGCATGAGCCTTCTTTCTATTATCCTCATATATACAGAAAAGAATTCTTTTGAATGGTATCATCAAACGGAGTTGTCCTTTTCAATTTTACCAACAATCCTATAAAGATATTCATCATAAGATTATTCTTACTCTGTAATCGTCTTTCTTTCATTTGCTTTCTTTTTTTGTATTATGACATGGTTCTTGTTACGAATACAGCATTGTTAAAGATCTCCTGACGACGACATTTCCTCAACATCCTGAAGTTGGAACACGAAAATAGAACTCGACAAGGAAAACAGTCTCAAACATTGTTCTTTTTCTTGTGTGACCAGAAATAATTAAGTTTTGTACTGCATCGGAAGTTGATTTATAAAAAAAAAATAACAAGGGAACCAAACCCACGCTGGAACTCGATATTTTAATGTAGGGTTCGTAACCATGCCTCAACTTCGTACAAGTTTTATGATTTTTCTTATCTTTGAATCAGCAACTATTTTGGGCATTACTTAAGAATCACTCAGCATCTGGCATTCGTAGCAGCAACCAGACAAAAAAAATAGTATTTTGTTGTTATTTTTGTTAGTTTATATATGATTATTATTATTATTATTATTATAACATGTCGTTTCTGCTGACGTGCAAAGTGTAACCCCTACTCACGCCAAGAATATAACTAATTAAATTCCTAATCAACCGAATGAGATTAGGATTAACATTTGGGATGATGGACAATGGAAAACATTTGACTCAATTAAACAAGATTACACATTTTATTTCAAGGAAATGCTTAATTATATAATCCAAGTGAGGTACATTTCCTTCTTCCTCTCTGTAACTAAATATCAACCAAAAAATAAACCTGTCAATCAAAGAGCCATAAAGGCCTTGAAGAGCAAATAACATGGAATATACTCACAAAATGTTATTCTTCTTTTCAGATGTTTAAAGAACAATTCGTCTTTAAACATAGCAGAATCTTGACCCATTGATCAAGTTACTTCGATTCCTCTCCCTTGACACGTCAACGCCGTGCTTTCTAGTTTTTGTGACCGAAATTCGTTTAGTTTCCAACACCAGTTCCACAATAGTAAATTCCAAAGCAAACAAGTCTTAGACAAAAAAGACTTGGGTTGTAATCTGAGAACTTTCTCTAGTAATAGACTTGAATATCGTATCCAAGGAATAGTCCGAAATCTAAAGTCCTTCATCTTCCGACAATTCACAACTGTAGGAACTCCTGATGCAGTTCCGTGATGAGTCAACGACATAGCTTAAAACCAAGCTCCAATCGTGAACGTTCTTACAAAAGCTGATGGCAAATGCAGAATCAATGACCATAGATTGAACCAAATATAATATAAAAAGGAATCAAAGTATAATGCAAGTATTTCTAATTCCCCAAGCTTAAACAAAGCTATATGAATTAATTAACAAACCATAAAGAACATCCTCCAGTGTCATAATGAAAAATTGTAACGAATCATTCGTTACAAAGAGGATAAGTAAAGGAAGAGAGAACACGTCTGTAGTTCCAAACACCTTTATTAATAAAACTAGAACCATTATTATTTCTTCAGTTTATTCTTTCTCCGAGTCCATAAACTTCTACAACATTTATTTGTCACACAGCGTCGACTTAGTCGGCTCTCTTGATGCCCTGTAGTGACAACCCTGTAGCAAGGATCATCTCTTCTCCGCTATATTAATATTCCCATCACAATTGCTCATGCGAAGAGATTGCAATAACATAAGCTCATATTGGTGGAGTAAGAAAGGGACGATTAAATTTAAACAGGGATGGAACGAGCAGAACTGTGTGTTTATCAATGTGGTCGTCCTGGGGATCTGAACTGTGTCCCTAACTGCCAACGTTGGCAGCCGATATGCCTCTGTTACAAAACGTCAATGCTGTATTGTCACATGCTTACTCCGTTCCTGAAAACATGTTTATCCGTTTTAGTATCTTGAAACTTAACATTTTATCTACGTGCTGTTCCCCAATTTGGTGAACACGCCTTTAAGGCGCTTGAAACAGAGTAAACATATGCAGAAAGGAAACTAAAGCGATTATTGGGAAATCGTAATTGCTGCTAGCCAGGTGTTATTTGGCCAAAATACCATAAAGCAGAGAAGTAGAACTGTAGCTAGTATATTGCGGCGAAGAAGAAACTACACGATTGGTAGATATGATTTTGCGGGAGCCAATAAGTGTTTATCTTTTATCCATCCCATCTCTGCGCGCCAGTAACGAAACTTTATGAAAACTTGTTAGTCCCTGTTCGGACGCCATAAATTATGTACATAAAAACGTGCAAACGTGAGTTGAGGAGAATAAGGGTAATAAATTATTCAATTTTGGTGAAAGTAAATATTAGGATTGTTTCTTTATCTATACAATCGTCTTTAAGGCGCTGGCCAATCCTACCTAAACAAACACGATATTTATCACTACATTCACTCACGCGTCTGGCAAACCATCAACAGCAATTGAACATCCAACGCCATTTGATACATAGAGGTCACGTGACTACTGTATCGCCACTATGTTTCAACGAACACTTGTATTTGATTTTTAATAGTCTCCAACAAGGTGTATTTTACACTAATAACATTTATCTGTTATTATTTTCTTATTGGAGACTCCCGGCAGTTCTAGTGGTTACTTCGCTGACTGTTGATCATGGGGTCCTAGTTTCTATTCTCGGCTCTGCTAAGGGATTTTTTCAAAAGCAAGAGGTTCTGGAACCTTGCCTACCCAGCTTTGTGATGCAGTTAGGAAGCTGTTGTAAATAAAAGACAGTGGCGATCACAGTTGAGAGTTCTTCTCTCCTCTCCCAACACGTCTGGTCAGCGTGGGAACAGTAAACCAACTCTTCTATCCGAGAGAGGCCGCATCCAGTAATGGATGGAATATGGCTGTGAATTATTATATTATTTTCTTATTAGAGTCAAATTGTACCTTTTTTCTAAAAAAAAATCTATTTCTGCGTTGCATTGCTATATTTATTGAAAACTTATCTCTTAACAAGAATAGCCTAACAAAAAGTACGCTTAAAGATACGAAGTGCAAAAGACGCCATTGAAGTAAACTTTAATAAAGAAGTTATTTCTGTAAACAAATTCAAAATATTAGTTAAGGGTGCTTTTATGATAAATGTATTTTTTGTTATTTAACCATGTTTCTGACTTTGCTACACATTCATTCTAAAAACAGTGTAATATCTTGAGATAGGTAACTAGAAAAAAAGGAATTTCTGAAGAAAAAAATGTAACATAAAAAATAAAAACATCAGCACACGTTTTATTCGTTAGATTGCAAAAGCGAAAAACGAACACATTTTCATTATAAATTCTCTACGTAGCGTAGCATTATTCCACGTGCCTTTACTTCGTTAAGCTAAAATCGTTTTCCCTGCAATAAAGGATTAGCGAAGCGAAAATTGTTACGAGCGTTTATATCTTCACTCTTACATTCCCACCCTCTTTCTCTTCGTCTCTTATTTTGTCTTCTCTTTTGTTCTATATTTATCTCGTTTCGGAAGCTTCTAAGTCTTTCCTCAGAATGTTTCAAGCCAAGAAAACAAGACAGAATATCTTCCCTCCTTTTCTCTTATCTTCGTAGAACTTCTGAAAAGGGAGTAGAAGCTCAATTGATGGAATTGTAAATGAACTATTCCTTATGAATACTTAATGTACTACGTTCTCTCTCTCTCTCTCTTTCCCCCTCTCTCTTCCCCCCATCCTGTAGAGAAATAGAGTTTCTCTGCTAATATACAGCTAAGTTATAATGTCACTATATGAAAATGTGTCATTACTAAATCCTGTGTAAACACTGGGATTATCTGGATTGTTTGTTTTTTTTTTAAGAAATTTTGCAGTTACTTGAAGAATATACTTCTTAACATGTATAGGGGTAGAATGGCTATAATTTGAAGATAAAATTAGTAGGTCCGCAACACTGACTTATCAAGGTCTGAATGAATAGTTTTAAATATCATACTTCTATATCCTTGGTACAAAAACTATGCTAAGTAGTTTCAGACAAGAAAGATTTCTCTTATATTGTTGGGTTCAGTACAAAAATACCGACACGCTTGAAGATGTCGAACACATTGTTGAGTATATTACAAAATCTAGGTATCCAATACATTCTTGAGTACGGTACAACATATTAAAACGTTTAAATATATCCTATACATTCTTCACTACAGTATCCTATACTTAACTATCCGATACATTCTTCACTTCACCTCACTACAGTATCCTATATTTAAGTATCCTATAATTCACCTCACTACAATTGAGACATTGTTGAATACAGCATACAAAACCTAAAACACTTGAATATATCTAATACATTGTTGAGAAAAATACAAAAAATTGGAATGCTTGAAGGTTTTCAATAGTTGGTTGAGTATGGTTGGTTTAGTCTCGCATGATTGCAACTAAAATAAAATGGGGATGGCATCGCTTAGAGCTACATTTCTAAATAGTCTTGTTCAATAGTTTCTGTTAGAAAAGAAATATTTCTTTTAAATTCCTGGGAGATGAACATTATCGATAATCGGGTAAATCTACAGAAAATATCTATACCCTAACATTTAAGGCAATTACGGGGATTATTTTGATCTTATGACAAGAGGTCATCTCTCCTCAGTCAGTGACATAGTGAAATAATCTATGCATACAGTTAGTTTGATGTTCAAACCGAGATCTGTTTCGCATTTAAGAATATAAAGCTTAGTTCTTCTAAGTAATTCTAGAAGACAAATGTCTGCCCTTTGCTCCTGCTACTGTTCAATTTCTCTTAACACACAACACGTGAAAGAAAATGTCTCTCCATCGCTATCTCCGTCTCCCTCACCCCATCCCATTTTCACATTCTATCTCACTCTCTCTCTCTATGCGACACATACTCACATATAGAAGGGTCATATAAATTTCGTGTCGAAGCGTCGATGTCCAATTACAGCTCTGCTCCATATCACGCTGCTGCAATTTGTCTAACGTTTCCGATCCAATAATATCGCCTGTGAAATCCATCACTTCCAACGCATCCCTGGCGTGACAGCATCGTATCGCATGCTCAGAGTTGGGTTGGGCTGGGCTGGGTTGAGTAGGCTGACATGACAGAATTCCGAGATCTGGTCTGCAGATGACACACTCACTCTCTCTATCTCTCTTTCTCTCTCCGACTGCTGCCATAGTCAATGCTGTGTAAATGATGGAACACCCTGATGATATCTACAAGAACAAAACAGGCGCCTATCACGGAACACTGCAAATCTCATTCACTTCTTGTGTTCTTTGGCATTGAAAAGTTATTTTTACTATAGCCGCTTCATGATTGCATGAGAATACTCTTCATCTTGACACTGAGTTTGTACACTCAGAACCAAAGAAAATGGCCAAAGGAAAGTTCAAAATTGCACAATCTTTCATCACCGTGCTAATACACACATAGCAACCACAGCTTTAGAGAGGGAAGGAGAGAAAAATGTAATATTGTTTTAGGATGTAGAAGTATTATGTGATGTAGAAATATTTAGAATGTATTAGTAGTATATTGTAGGTTGTACTAGTAATTTAAGTTGTAGCAATAGCTTATTTTAGGAGGTGGTGGCTTGTTATGTAGATTTGAATAAAATTTGGATGAGATTTATATGCTCTTTTGTGCAATTGCAATAAAGGATTAAACTTGGTAGATAGGTTTTGGGCTATCGGATATTGTCGGTGAATTGGAATTAGTAAAAGTACCTATCAGTCACTTTATATGTATCCGAGTATAGAGAACTTAAGCAGTGATGTAATGGTAAACTAACTGGTGCATATTGGCTTATAAGACGTCAGATCATTTTCTTTTATTGTTAATATTAACACGCTCCATTGTAATGTACTTACACGCAGAAGTATTTCTTTTTTTATATTAAGTAGGTAAACACTATATTCCGCATATACCATCCATTATACACCTGTATTTATGTGTTGTATCCAAAATAACCAAGGATTCT
The DNA here is from genome assembly GCA_022664845.1 of Lepisma saccharinum. NCBI lineage: Eukaryota > Metazoa > Arthropoda > Insecta > Zygentoma > Lepismatidae > Lepisma > Lepisma saccharinum. Next base: position 4,614 of record JAGDQP010040052.1, on the reverse strand, counting down.
TCCTCAATCACAGCAGGCAAATGCCGAAATGGTACTTTCAAATGGGTCCTGGCCGACTCCTTCTCATATCCTTTCCTCTACCATATCCCAGTCTGAGTCTTAGATACAGTGGAACCTCCATTAGCCGTCACCGACGGGACCGGGACTGTAACGGTTAAATGAATAGACAAATAACAGGACTTTCATTATAAACGTGGACAGTAACGAGATTTTAAATGGTTTGGAAGAGAAATGAAAATGAAATCGTGTATAATTTGATAATACAGTGTACATAAGTATTTTATTATAGTAGTACAGAACCGCTATACTGTATACGGATGTCGCTCATACAGAATCGGTCTACTGCGCCTGCGCATCACTATCTCCACACTCTCGATCCACGTTCTTTGTACTATAAATAGCACTTCCAAGCCACCGCCGGGAAAACTTTTTTATTTCTTCTTTTCTTCTTTAAAAAAAAAATAAAAAATCTGTTATTACGTAAATTTCTAATCAAAAATACGCATTTTTACGATGACGGATAACAGAGAGTAACGGTTAAAAGAGTGACGGTTGATCGAGGTTTTACTGTAGCTAAAGAACATGAGTAAATTAAATTCAATAACTGAAGGCAATACTTAAATTACAAAGCAAGAACTTAAGTAAGACACATTTTTTTTTTAAAAATAATCTTACCTTTTACAGTCAGA
>JAGDQP010040051.1:4466-17450 GCA_022664845.1 Lepisma saccharinum | reverse complement strand
AATATTATCTTAATGGTATATTCGGCTTCCGTGCATTCCTCACATTTTGATAACGTGAAAAGTAATAGTCACAGACCATTTCAAAATATGTCTTACAACCTTTTATCAGGATATTTTTACTGTAACTGTCGGTAGGAAAACCTGACAAGTCCCATAGAAATTAAACTTTCGAGGCGGAAAACATTATATTTCAGACATATCAAGTTCTGCCAAATCAATTATACACACATGTCAACTTCTCACAAATGCTATTTAAGACATAGTCGTTGAGAATATCCGCATCAAATTTAGCCATATCACAGATATGCAAAAAAAGCAATGCCTTACAGTATGAAATTCAAAGAACTAAAAAAAAAAACCTGACATATCAACTATTTCCCTATCACCCTAGAATTATTGTTTTCGCAAGCTTCTTCATATGCATATTTTTGATCTGGCTTATTTGCAACAAAGAACACATTTTTCTCTTCCTGTTTTCGATTATTTCCCTTTGGTAATACTTTTCGTGATTTTGTGTCCCAAAAAGTTTTCTATTGCTGTGAAAACCTGATTCTGGAGTCCAGCTGGGTATTTAGCTCGTTTCTGTACATTTTCTTTGATAGGTTCCATGCCCAGTTGTTGAAGGAACATATCTTTTCTTAGATCTTTATTTAAGCCACTCAGGATAATTCAACACGTATATGGCATATGAATTAATAGAAATTATATCCAACAAGGTAAAAAACAAAGGTATTGGCCATCTTCGAGTGTTCCTCTTGGTGGTATACTTTCTGGCCATTTGGTCAACTCAGTTGAATCCGCATTTGGTTGAGTTATTAAACAATATAATGTCGAACTAATTTTTATCAGTTTCATCACACAATGGATATGTATGCTGTATCGAGAGCACGATTAGTACTTTTTTTATTTTTCCCGAACAATGTACAGACCAAGAGTGACGTGGATTTTCAGAAACTTGATCCTTAAATATAAAAGTATTAGAGTGTAATTATCTGCCTTTAGTGGATATCAGTTCTTCTGGATTGTGCTTCTTGTTGCATTGCATAGTTCCAACTAGACGTCCAGTGTCAAAAACGTTAACCGGAAATAACATTATGCACAATATGGTTATACGTTACACCAAGGGACCTATACACGTTACACTTTATGTCCAGCACGAAAACTTTTTAAATTGTTATTTTTTAAATAATTAAAAATACTGAAAGACAAAAAATAAAATTTAAATTATTTTTGAAACAAAACCTGGGTTATGATATGATACTACAAAAACTTCTATAAAAATCGTTATTTAAAAAAAAGTGTGGATATTTTTTAATCCACCTTGGTGCACATAACATAGGATTATATTATATGTATTGTTTTAATGCCTACTTACCTTTCCTTAGGACCATTAACTCAAACTATTATAGTATGCAGGAATCAAATATTCACCTTACTGATAATGTTCGGATTCTATTTATTGATTTTGCCCTAAAATATTTCTGATAAAATATTTTTCAGTTCTTGTGTGCATATTCAGTTTAGAGATAAAAGTTCAAATTTAAGCTCTGTTCGTACTTAATGTAATTGAATTTATGTTGCTTCTGCCTCGTGCTTACTGTTTAGTGGAATTTTCAATGTTAGAACCTAAAATAAAATTTTAGTCCAAATAAATATGTGGGATTTGCATGTATTACCTATTGTATTTACAGCATATACTAATATATTTAATTATGTTTCTTTGCTTCGATAGGAAATGCTTTGAGCATAAGCAAGTTACATGTGGTCTCTGCTTTGCGCTTGTAGTTTTATCAATACTGGTGTTCTTGGAAAACATCTTCCATAATAATCGAGTTCCAGCTAATAGAAAAAGGAAACTGAAGTGAAAAACCTCCACAATGCTCAAAAGACTTCCACCAATGAATACAGTTAGTGATCCTCCTAGAGAACCTACGACAAAGGGAAGAAAAAACTTACGTTAGAAATTTATTTTGTTTTCGTTGAATACTGCTGACAATAGATTCAAACGTGGATAATATTCCCTTTCAGTAATTTGATTTTCATCCAGGGTTGCAAATTCAACTTCAAACTACGGATTTTAAATAACTGTGAGATACTTGTACAAATGAAATTACAATAGTTACGCAACAACAAATAATGACCACTCATTTACATTTATTCCTGTATCTACTGTGTGTTCACAATTGCTAGATATTTATCATGTAATAATACTAAAATAAATAACTGTTAACTGACATATATTTTTTTATATTTTAATTGCAAGATTTGTACTTTCAACTATACATTTCATGGATGACAGTCATAACCTAGCAGCCTTGTGTGCAAGGATGAGTACGATAGCGCCAGGATGTATTTCCTAGGTACTATCGATCTCGTACGAATGAAATGGACATTATTCTGTAATGCTTTAATCACAGTGATCAACGGTAGGTTTTATAAACCGTCTAATTGTCTGTACTGTTTGAGACAAGAGTAGTAATTATTATATTATGCCAACTCAATTTTAAAATAATGTATCAATTATTTTACATTACTTAATATTAATGCTATAAATTACTTAATATTATTTCCTCTATTAAGAGTTCAAATTTGTTTTTATAATCTTCTCGTAGAATACATGTACCGAGATTACCTACAACTACTATTCAGAATATATATTTGAAATATATTTCCTTTCCAATAATTGTAACTGCAAGAATGCAGGAAATCGGTAAAATTACTACATGTTATTATGTTTTAGCTCAAGTTATGTGAAGAACGAATATTGGCACTGTCCTGAGAGTGTATAAAATAATTTTGTGTGGTCTTTAATATTACTTGAGCAAAATGTAATGAGTGTTTAAATGGAAAGGCCTATAGAGTAATTTCGGGAGTTATGCCCCACCTAAAAATAAAACATCACAGCACATTCCTATCGCATATAAATAAAAAATCATACACCATTCGAAATTGTGATTATCATTGAATAGACTGAAGCACAATAATTTGAGGCGTATCAGTGAGAATTGCAATAATAGGATGTACTGCGTATGGCCGTATCTCCCGACTATGCGAGATAGATGCCCCACCAACTTCGGAGAGACGCATCACTCCCAATAAAATAAATACGCTTCATCTGATGGGTTGAATTTTTATCAACATTATTATATATGGCTAAAATTTAAGAAAAACATCCTTGATAATTTCTCTGGCTCATTATTGACATACGACACATATTTAAACGAAACATAATACCCTTCGTCTTCATTTATTGCTCATACTAAGCTCTGTTAAATTAGAAGTGATTCAAAGGTAATGAAACACTCATAAAATAACAAATGCTCTAAAATAAATTTCAGTTTACGAAAACAAAACACGATTTTTATCCAATGCAACATTGATACAAAAGTGAAAATTCATAAGAGGTTTTGTTGGAGAAAACTGTTTCTAAGCAAACAACATTGAAAATTTTATGATGGGTTTCACCAATTTTTGTTAAACTATGAGGAATTGTTTAGTACTTTTAAGCCCATTAAAACTCATTGCTTTCATTAACTAACGATACGTTAATTTCTTAATGAAGGTTGCTGAAACGAACCATTAATATGAACGTAATCGACTATATTGCCATAATTTAAAGCAGTGTTGAAAAATTAGTTTTTAGCCACATCAACAAACATTTTACATTACATATTTTTTGTTTTGTATTTATCGACTCGAGTACATAGTGATCGCCGACTCAGCTCGATTCCGAGACAAAGTTTGGGTCGAAACCACAAAGATTCCTTCCAAATATCTATGGTTTTGAAGAAAACATGGTGTCCTAAGGGTTTCTTGCTTTGAACAATTGAATGTCAATCCGCTCGGCTAGAATCAAGACGCCGCTCGAGCTCGACTCACTCTAATCAAGTTGCAGCGTGAGTCTCTTTGAGTAGCAACTCGGCTCGAGTCGACCCTTTTACGAACACAAAGTCGACTTGACTCGAGCAGGTATGGAACGCCGACTCGACTCGACTCGACCACATTGTAAACACAGAGTCAACCCGACTCAAGCAGGTACTCCGCAACGACTCGACTCGAGCAATTAGTGAGCGCCATCTCGACTCGTGCAGTTAGTGAGCGCCGACTCGACTAGAGCGGAGAGAACACCTACTCGACTCAACACGAACACAGTGAGCGTCGACTCGACTTGAGCAGACAGTCAGCACCGACTCGACTAGACTCGAGCAGTTGTGACGACTGACTCAACATATCGCGAGTCGTTAACATCCCTACCTGGAAGTCCGAGTTAGTATCTTTCTGATATTATATGTATAAATCACAGCCATATTCAATCCATTAGTGGATGAAGCCTCTCCCCGAAGGGAGGAGTTGGTCTACTGCTCCCAAGCTGGCCAGATGTGAGTTATAAAATAGGAATGTGTGTTACTTTAAAATATCAAGTAACAATTAAATCATATGAAGCAGAATAAAAATATTATTTTGGATTGGGGCATCTCTCCCATTTTACCTGACGAGACTTCCCACTATAGCACTTTCCCGTCAAGTGCCAAACCTAGACAATAACAGAGTGACGACTGGCAAGGGATTTCCTGTTGACCGTTTTCACCACTTCGATTGCAAAAATGAATAAATGGTATACTTTTCTTAAATATTCTATATTCTTTTAATATTACATCATGAAACAAAAAGTGTCATACATTTCTATATCAGCTAAAACGCCAACTTTATAAAATCCAATCTCCACCACTCGTGATAATGGGACAGATCTTGACATAACTGGCACTCATATCACATTGATAGTGCATTCTATGGGGTAACTTTCGAAATACAGTAACTTGGGCATCTCTCGTGAAGATACTCTATTGTGTTAATATGGTAATCTAAGATTAGATATTCGTAGTATGTGTTTGATCTGTGTTTTTTAAGGTTAAAATATTAATAAATATTATTTAGTTCTTGCATGCTGCATGCCATTTATTATACTGTGGAATTGAATCAGAGTTGCGCGATGTCTAAACTTGAATGAATCTAGCTTTACTGAGAATTATATACTTTATGTATTTCTATTGTACTTGGTTGCATTTTGGCCTGTAGTCCAGTAGTCTACGCTGAATAATCTAATACCTGAATAGCATAATCAGACTGATTGCTATATATGAAGATTGTAAGGTAAACATTCTGGCCATATGTTGCTGTATTAAATTGCCTCGTTTACTTTACACATAATAGAGACGAACTTATTGTATACGCTATCAGAGATTATTATTATAATTAAAAATCAAGCCGATACACCTACATCTAAATTTCCATGCCTATGAAATTCAGCAATACCGTGTCTGGATGAAATACAAATGTAATAGAAAAGTAACGACAAAAAGTACTACGTAACTAATGGTAACGGAGCACAGATGAAATAAACAACTCACGACATAATATATTGTAACGTGATGTTAGCTGTTGTGAACCAATGTAACGGTTTTTGAGAAACTTACCAAGTCATGAGTATTGCGTAGTACCCAACCATGCCAATGTAGACAATACGTTCTACTCGGGATAATAATACATACTGCACACCGTCATAATATAACCTTCAACAATATGTTTGCATTTACCCATATTTATCAAGCATATCTTAGTTTTCACTTTTCACTAAAAAATATAATCATACGTTCATCAAAAAGCTTAAGGGGTTATCAACTGAAAATTGTCAAAAACGGGACAAACTGCGAAAAATCCTGGACTTAAATAAATGCCAGGCATATCGAATTTCTAACAATGAACGATTTCACCTGGGAGAAGCATGTTGTACAATACATGCGTAGAAACTCAAAATACAGTAACTATAGCTCATCTGCAGCCACGTATCCTACTAGTTATTAAATAGCGACAGACTTATAACTTGTGACAATCTAGTTTGCCGTAAATGATAAACATTGCAAGCCCAGTGGTGATCTTGCTCATTTTTATTTTAAAATGCTGGACTTTTTCTCGAAGAAATAAATGCCAGCCAGACATTTCAAGAAATGTTAAAAGCAAGTCAAATCCGTTAGAAATCGGATAGTTGTTAACCCTGAACCATGCTACTGGTGGTGCTCATAGCAATCATAATATCGGTTAGTAAGAATCGAACACAACCAAGCCTAACAAATAGTTCAGATAAAGGGTACTAGTGCGTGGATGTTAAAATAAAAGCAATAGTGTATAATTAAAATTTAGGAATTCAATTGTTACACAGTATATGAAAAAACTTACATATCATTTCCAGTTGTCCAAATATTACATCACGTACCCACCGATGACGTGGGAAAGGTTGAACGTTAATTTCCCACTGCCTCAGTTTAATAGTGTTCCTTGTTGGTCTTAAAATTAGAAGTTAATAATGAAATGCAATATTTAAACTCCAACGTAAATAGTTAAATTTAACCAACTACAACAAGAGAGATACACATACATAAACTAGCACAATTTATATTAAATTTCTTTTCAGAACGAGAAACAAAATCATATTCCTTATAAGATGAGCAGTTCGTACTAATTATTCATATTTTTTTCTGGAGCTATCTGAATTTAGGGAATCGTAAATTTATAATATATATAAAAATTATTTGCATTTTGCTTGTTGTTTGGAAATACCTTTTGATTATAACTTAGGGTTAATCCCATCCCGCTGCTAATTACTTTCAAGAATCGGTAGAATTATTTGGGATATTACAAAATGCATGGCAATTTACAAAATTTATTCATACAAGAAACACTTTTGAATACCTCTATTCAAAATAGTCAAATTTATATTCCCAAATATCAAGCAGTGTCAAATTTTCTTGAAAACAAAGAAAAGTATCAAGAGAATACAACTCTTGAACACAACATTCTGTAACTTGATAATGGAGTACCTGTCTGATAACCGTTGAACTGACAAAATAGAAAATAATTCACAATTACTCCAAAGATTTAAATAAGCATGCGTTTACAATTAAAACTATAATAAGAAACACAATTATATATTGTTATTTAACTCATTAATATATTACATATTTTTTTTAAGGATAAAGCTGAGCTAAGAACCATTCATCATACGTATACTAGAGGAATCATGTGCGTTATTTTATATGATTTTATACTAAGGGAATAATATATAACTGTCTCCCTATCTATTCCATGTATCTACCACAGACTATGTAACAAATGAACGTATGTAAGCAATTTTAGGACAAAGGTCTGTGTTTCTCGTCTTCAGTGTTGATCGTGAATTCTCATATTAATAGCTTCCAACATTCAAGCCAGTGCAGGGTCACCATATCCAGAAGATGTGCTCTTACTTAGTATAAACTCTATTACAGTGTATGGTACTGTCAGGAATCATCATATTGCAAAGAAAACAGACTTCTTGGTTTTACAGTAATATTGGACTAGTGTTACAAAACTATCTTACTATGGGAAGTTATATTAATTTGTCGTCACGACTTGTCGTCTTGAAAAAAATCTAATCCATACTTGATTCATCTGATAGAGCATGCGTATATATCGAGAAGAACAAAATTAAGGGTGAAATGGACAAGTGAAACCAGCTAAAGTGAGAAACGTTGAAGTTCATACAATAATAAATGCTATACCCAAGTCATAATTTAATATCTCCAGAATGTTTAAAGTGATCGAAACGAATCTTCCCCAACCGTAGTATGTAAAACCAAAAACAAGCTTGCCACCCGTCAAGCAGTGTTTCCAACTGAATACCGCATTGTGTTATAATAAATACTAATGTAGATTGCTTATTGAACAAATTAAAATCCAAAACAAAATTATAATGTGAAGTCTCATGGCACGCTGTTGCAAACTACTGGATATATATAACAAAAATCTACAATAATGGTTACATAAAATAATTCTGAAAACCTGAATGAATGCGGAAAACCTTCAGTGTTCATCAACAATAAATAATTGCATAGTTTTATGAAACACTGATTTTATGATGGTAAGCTTTTTTCTAGTTTTTCACATTGAAGTAAGTTAGTATTTGTATGCAAAATTTCATTTGTATATTCCATAACAGGCTTGCAGATATTCCATTCTAACATTAATATAGCCATTACCCACTTGTCCCTCTGGGCTCCTCCTCATTGCTCCGCTCCCTCTTGTCCTTCATACCTTAAATGTTGATATTGTCTATAACAGATGCTGTCTATATCAGCATGGAGTATCAAATTCTAACATGTTTGGATTTACACAACATAGCATGAGTATACCTTGTGAGAAGCAAATTTTCTTTAATAGGTAATCATGAACACATTGTAATAATTCTAAAAACCCGTTTTTTAATTTGTTCGCTCTTTATATTAACGCAAACCTTTTTTAGAAATATATGGTATAGATTTTAGTCACATCCAATCAGGATAATACGCTGTTATTGGCAGTTACCGAAGATTTTAGTCTGCAATTTGGAATAACTATTGTACCTTTATAAAATCCTTGTTTGAATAAACCATGCAAACAATTTCGATTTTTACGTAGAAACGATGTTTCTTCCTGCGTTATACTATGATCTGTAACCTAATGACATTGTGCTAATAAAGTTTATAACTATTAGGAATGCCATTAAATTTAAGTTTTATATTTATTGAAATTTAAGCTTTGCTTCTGTGGCTTCACAACTTTATTACCAATTGTTTTGTGTGTAGTGTCTTGTGTAACTTCACTACTAGGTGAGTTGAGGTTTGAGGTCTTTAGGAAGCGCATTGAAAGAACAATATTTGTATGTAGTTATTTGTCCTTCAAATTATCATTCCGTCCTTCTACTACTAAGAAGGAAAAAACTTGCCCAAGTCACAACGCATATAAGTTGTTGTTCCTTATACTTGGGATAGGGTCTATTAAGTTCTCGGCACGAAATCCTTTATAAAATATGATATTGAGTTCACTATTTCCATTTGAGAATTTGATCTTTCATATGATTAAGTACCTGCTGACAGGTTCGTATCGCAAACATTTATTTTACAGGTGTTTCAATGAGTCATGACACAAACACATTTTTAATTCAGTAAGAAGGAGGTGCGTGATATATCCAAGTTGTTCTTCCTGTAGAAGAAGTTAGTTACTGAAGTTAGTGAAACGTGTGGGAGACACGTGTCATAGTAAACTTTTGAATCAGTAGGTCAGGTTCATGAATAGACATTGGGTAATAGGCGAATCTCACTTAAAATTATTGCTAAAACCTTGCATATATGTAACGAACGGGGTTTGTCCATAATCCATTATCATTTGGACACATGCAGTTTTTCAACGAAATGAATCCTTCAATGACTGAACGCCGAAGAGAAACAAAAACGAGTGACTTCTTCTCAGGTGGTGTTGCGCTATTTTGCAGAAACTAAAACTTTTTTAATCGGCTTATGACACAGGATAAAATTTGTTTACATACTTTGATTCTGAGACAAAACTATAATCGTACAAGTAGTGCCACTCGGGATCTCCAAGGCTAAATAAATTGAAAACCCAGAAGTCAGCAAGCAAGATTCTCTCCAAACATTTTCTACGATAAAGGCAGTGTTTTGCTATTGGATTAACCTCCAGAGGCAAAAAGGAACACAGAGTACTACTTGTGGATAGGACATAGAAAGGAAATCTTAAACTAAAATCGTCGTGGAAAGTTGACGAGATACGTGTTTTCCTCCAACAGAATTCCCAGGTTCATAAGAATCGCAAACCCATGACGTGCTTTAAGGACATAGAATTGCAATGCCCTGCCCGCCTACCTTATTCACAGCCCTCTTGATCTCTCCGATTATTAGCTCATCCGTAGTCAGAAAAAAATCTGAAACGACAGACATTTTAAACTGACACGGAGGTTACAGCAGCTGCAGAGCAGTTCTTTAGCCAACCACGAGAACCATTTTGTTTTATTGAATTTATAGAAGCTGGGACAACGAGGTGTTAACTGTGTTGATATTCAAGAAGAATTCGCCACATAGCTTCAAAGTTTCAAGACTGTTGATTAAGTCCTTCTAGGTTCCCCGCGATCTTACCAGCACCCTCTAGTAAAATCATTCAGATAATTTGAAGGCATACTCTTTCAAGTAAATATATCCGTTGGAACACGCAAATCAGCTTGAACCTTCCACAATACATTGGTGATGTAATCAAATGAACAATCCTGTTGGAGGACGTTTCGGAGTTTTGCGGAACACGAGTTAAAGGATTTCAAAGTCTTTTAAATTTTGTTCTGAACGCCTGAAGGATAGGCAACACTTTCCCAATCACTTTTTCTTAAAGGTCGCGCTGAAGATAATTTAATTTTTAGATTATAGTTATTGATAAAGTTGGCATGTTAATTAATTGCTCTGATTCCTGCTAAGTACGAGCATTATATGAATAAAGGGTAGCCCAAAGGAAACTTCCCATCCCGTTAATTTCGTAACTAATCGATTCCCATTCCTACACACGCCTCGTTTAAATTAAGGGACAATGTGCCATCTTGGTCAAGCATTGCATGCTATCCTATTTTATTGTGGTCTAGTGGCAAAAAGTGAAATATTCTTAAATAACAATATTCGTAAAATGACACTTCATGCCAATGGTCCTTAGGTTCTATTTACACAAGTATGTGTTACTAGTTTCTGTGAAAACCTTGCTAGAAATTGAGTTTGAAACTCTCAAATATTATAAAGTAAAACTTCGTAGGTACGGTAATATTTTACAATATTTAACTTATGAATGATAGAACTATCATCAGTAGTCTAAAAGAACTACTGGAAATATCACTATGATAAGTTTAACCGTACTGTCTCTTGTTTTGTGATCCAATAGCACCAAGTCTCTGTGTTGAAAAACGTTAATGTCGCGAATTTTAGATCACTATTGCATGTAGGGAAGGGGGAAATAGGTGGGTCTCAACCCCACTGCCAAACATGGTGCTTGACGATTTCCAGAGTTCTTATCAATTTCACGGGTCAAATATTGAGTTGGTACCATAACTAAAGCCCTGACCGCTAACTTCCACTAAGGCACGATGTAACTCTGAATCCATGTTGTCATTTAAGAAAATTTCACTTTTTGCCACCAGAGCACGATAAATTAGGATAGCATGCAATACTTGATCACGATGGCACATTCTCCCTTAAATTAAAAGGGGCGTATGTCGTGATTCATTCTGGGAAACAATTGCTAGGAAATTAACTGAACGGAAATTTCCTTTTGGGTGACCCTGTATGTATATAATATTCTCATTTAGTAGGGATCAAAGCGAATAATTAACACGTCAACTTCATCAATAACTTTAATCTCCAGTGCAACCTTTTATATAAAAATGAATGAGAAATGGAGAACTTCAACACATATATATGCAGTGCTGCCTACCTTTTCAGGCGTTTAGAACAAAACTTCGAAAATTTTCAAATCCTTTGACTCGTGTTCCGCGAAACTTTGAAATGTACTACAAGAGGAGTGTTCATTTGAACACATCATCAATGCACTGCGGAAGGTTCATGTAGATTCTCGTGTCCAATTCTCGATAAATATAGAATGAATTGAAAGCTGTTCTAGTGCTATTCCTACCGTGAAAAGTATGTATGGTGAAGTGTGTTCTTTGTTGTATAGTGCATTTATATTCGTTGTCCAATTTATCACAAAGAAGTATCGCTTAGCTACGCTCAACTACAATTGAAGTAAAGTACCAATCAATCAAAGCAAATTCTCAAGCGATAAATAATATGTATATATTCAGTATACCGATTCTATGTAGCATTCGACTTTATTATTTATATAAAGTATCCTTTAGCTGGTTTGATAATAAATGGCAAGTGTACGATTGAGTTTCAAAAATGAATTCTTAAATCTAGTATATACAATAAGGCAAAGCGCATATCGTTGTACAAATGTTTCTTTACCCTTTGTCACAACGCGATAATGCAACGACCGTATTATCAATTTAGGTAGTAACTCACTTTGTCTCTACGGTATATTGCATAACTGATCTCGGGCGGATCAAAAAGTGATCATGGGCAATAAATAAAATTAGATTTAAATTAAATATAGAATAAACTTATGAATTTAATAAATATGACATATTTAACTAAGTCAATGATGTAAACTGCTATACATTATTACTTACTCAATGTCACTCGCAGCGTAGAACACACGATTACAAGTTTGCATACATGGACACGGAGCTAAACGAAACTTCAATTGAATTTCATCTGAAAATCATTAAGAAATTTAATTATATAATTTAAATACATTTTCGTTGACAGAAAGAAAAGCATTATTCTTGACATGTGTATGCCTTTCATGCATAACATGTCCTGATTCCATTTAACATTATTATTGTCAATTTAATTTACTTTACGCATAATAAAGAATGATACAAACTACAGCTTTAAAAGAAGATAGTGTTGAAATAAATTCTAATTTATGAGACGTGTAGGTAAGTTATTTCTTCACATTCAGAGGTGTTTAAACAAGTTATTCAACTTATTGTAAAGTCGTTTCATCTAAATTTCAAAATAATCGGAAACGCATAATTTAATCATCCAATGTTGAAAATCTCTGACCGCAAATGAAGACTGTAAATTTAGATATTTCATTCACATTTGCGTATGCCATCCTAACTAAGTTTCCACAATATTACTCTCCATTCCCATAGGTAAGACTCGATTTGATCCCTATCTTATTAGTCTGTGAGCCAGACAACATAATGGTACTGTACTCTTCGGTCGGGGGGGGGGGGAAATTCCCCTAACCCTTTTTGAAAAGATATGTGATCCAGTATGTCAAAACTGCCTGCTGGACTTTCGTCCGGCACATTTTATGCCAAATATGACGTCATCAGTATGACCGCTTACTAAATTTACCATAGCGATTTTAAAAGGTAATGATTCTACTATCGTTCAAGATAGAAGCCTAATTCTTGTTTTATTGTCGAATATACACTTCTGGCTTAAATGTGAATACTAAACATTTCCTTGTGGTTGCCGCCGTTTTGAAATATAGTACCTGAAATTAAAAAAAAAA
>JAGDQP010040050.1:0-17451 GCA_022664845.1 Lepisma saccharinum | reverse complement strand
TTTTATCTTACCTTTTTTACCTGAGGAAGTCTATGCATCATTTAGCGAAACTTGTCATGTTTTTAATTGCCATTCTGTTAGACGATACGATGTCAGCGTGGAGGGTGTACCATGCTAAAGGTAAACATATAATTTTATTCTCGCCACGTAAACTTACATTTGGTTAAAAGTTCCTATTTGATTGCAGCAACGCAACCAATAGAAGAGTAAAATAACATAGAGGAACACCTTCAGCAACAAACGTAATTTCCACTTTGAATGTACACTGGCCAATAGCTTTCTAAACGAGAAGTCCAATTATAATATTGCTCATAGAGTTCTAATAAATGGTATTAATAATATACAGGACAAAACCATATACTCCTTTTGTTATAATATTCTGCCTACTGGAAAAGTACAATAAGATGTTGATTGCTTAAAAAAATCCTACATAGAATAGATTTGTATCACTACATAAAATTAGTCAAGAATTATAATTCTTTGCCTCAATTGGGTTAGAAGTTCATATATTTAACAATACACTTACAGACTTAAAAGCCTGAAATTTTAACTCAACTTTATTACCCTTCCATAAAGTTTAACTCTAAATTCTTTTAACCTTACATAACACTAAAAATCTGTTGGCCATAAAACAAAATGTTCATCTTCTAAGGTAAACTGTCTTTATTGCTGATAAGTCTGTACAGTGCAACTAAAAAAGCAGGAATGATCGAAATTCTGTAGACTTCCAGAGCTTAAAACCTTTCAAAGTCCTTCGTTTTCGTACAAATTCTTTTGGTGTGTACATATTACTTATAACTGCCAACCTCTCTGATATCATGTCTACACTCAATGAACTTAGTTTACATATCTAAACACCTTAAGAAACCCACACATGAATAAGTCATTTCATAACACCTAAGTATATCGAACGTAAGTAATCCAATGGCACTTGGGTTATCAACCCTAATAACAAATTTGCTAGAACTGATCAACAATGCTGATGTTCATCATTCTCCTGATCCTTGAAAGGCAAATCTGTACGCGGTGATATATGCTTTGTGAATGGCCAGATAGTTCTTCCCCCAATAAACACCTTCTTGGCAGGACTTTTCGCAACCGTTCACTGAGCTATGTGAGACCGTACATTTAAGAAAGGACCTTGCAGGTGCATCTGCCACGCTAGCAAGAAAAATAAAACTGATTGCCTTCTACGCCAATGTAGAATCGCATATGGCAGTCATCTTCAAGATTTTCTTTCTGCCCATTTCAATTCAGCACATTCGCCTCCTGCGATGGTCTTCTTCGCAAATCTAACTAAACCATGCTCGAGTATTCTCCTCAATATCTGAATTTATGGCAGACGAAATATTTCTTCTAAATGAAGCTGAAATCAGACAAACGAAAAAATGCATTATAGTTAAGATTACTAAAATTTAAGAACCACAAGGTTTTAACTGACAATGAAGCCAATTTAAGACTTTAGTACTAAATTTAAATCGTTTCGTAATTTAACGTTTCTGGGTAATTGTGAATCACTTCCTAAAGATAAACGCAAAATAAATAATAGAGAAATATGTAAGAGAAATATAGCAAGAAATTGATTTTCCATATCCCATGTTTATAAACATTTGTGAGGAGCTTGGATGAGGCAATGCCAGTATATTCATACTTTTTCATATACATCTCCTACTGGACTATTATTCATCATTTACTGCTTTCTTCTGCGCTTATCTACTCATAAGATGGATTTGGTATTACTTACAGGCCCGTAGCCAAGGTGGGGCCAGTACGGACATGGCCCGCCCTGTGATAAATTTTGCCCGCATTAGTATGTTCTTTCATAATGGTGACATGGGCCTATAACATTTCCTAACAAGTATGGATCACATTGTGTAAAGTTCACATTACAATCAACACACTTCGAAGTACAAATTGAATAGTCAGCTGCAATTTTTTAAAATAATAATTTTATCATGACAAGTCTTCTTTCTTTGTGAGATAAAAGGAAATGCAGGGGTTTGGGATGGAGTAGATGTGCAGTTTATGAGATTGTACGTGGGAGAATGTAGAGATGTAACTGTGAGGGTGAAGTGATCTCTACAATCATGGATATATGTTTATAAGTAAATAATATTGCAATAGCACTGGAACACGAAATAAATAATCATGGACAGTGCAAATGTTGAAACTAACCAACATAGACTCTCTGCATTACACACTACGGGTGCAAAAACAATTAGTAACAAGGAAGATTTTGATTTGGCTAAAAAGAACGAACCAATACAGCAAGTAGTACGGAAAGAATTTCAAGAGAGAGAGAGAGAAAGAGAGTTGTTTTCGTGCAATTTGATATCACCAGTTTAAACAGCTGGAGTACTCTGCCACGAGAAATGAATATTTTCAGAAAATGGCTACAGAATTGGAAGACTGTGGCTATGGGTTTCCAAATTATGAGAAACAAACAAACAAGCAAAAAACCTCAGAATCCTATATTGATCATGTGGAAAGGAAAGTAAATTCTTACTGCTGAATGGTGATCTATCTCAACTATGGGTATTAACAGGGACGTACGGAGAGGAAGGGCGATCCTGTGGGATCCCACCGAAATACAGATTTTTTGTGAATTTAGTTATCATTTTTGGCAAAATTATATGCATTTTACTTAAATTTCACACCCAGAGAGACCTTACCCCCCTCAAACCCAACTTCTGGGTACGTGCTTAGCTTTCTTACTGGAAAACCAACGATATTACATTAAATTTGTAGTGAAAGTTATTCAGTCCTAAATGAATTAAATTTCCGCGTTGATAATGCAGATGAAGGACACTGAAAGTTGTCTGCTTGTGAACACTTTAAAAAAGTTAAAACGTTCTAATTATGTGCTTCTCTCATTCTGGAAATAAACAACATACAAAGAGAGATTATTAAAATCATTTCAGAAGTGAATCGTGAATGTGTTGCATATGACATTAAAAGCGTGGCTGTCTCATGATTCCGATTTACAACACAAAAGTCCGATTTACAAAGGTTATGATTGGGAGTAAAGATTTGTTTGCCTTTATATTTGTTCTTTCCCAAATTACACATATCCTTAAACGATATTTTTTGTCTTGTTAGCTGATTCATGGTAATACCACATATTTGTGATCACATGGTCCAGTTGCCGCGTAGCTACTTCCTTTAGCTCATAAGAGTAATGCTTAGGGCCAGCGGCAGTAAATATACTGTAATAGGATGTGGTTCATTGGGTCATTATGTCAACAAGACTACAATGTAAACAAACCAGAGACAACAAACATTACATAATGGTGAATAAGCATCCACAAGAAGCAGACGACACTAACACCAAGCCGTAAGACTTGGAAATACTAAAAATATACCCCCAAAAAGGGATATAAAAGGCCAGTCCACTGCCTTAGAAGTATCAGTTCTCCGCTCCGAAAAGTGGTCACTTCTACCTACCTGACTTGGACTGGAATCAAGACTCTCTCCTAACACCCGAATTGCACTGGAGTCGGTAAATCTATATCTTGCTAACTTGGACTGGAGTTAGTATCCACGCTCTAGACATTATCCTTTCCAAAAGGTCTAAGTCGAAGTTATCGCTGCAAGATAGGTAAACCACTAATCTGATCCTTACAGAGCCCGCGTTCCGAACGCTCATAAAATAATAACTGTATAGTAATTGTATGTTATATAATATTGGAACTTTTTGTAAGAAACTGGTGTCGATAAGTGTTGCTCTATTATTTACTAAATTTAACCACTACAATAAACGATCTTTGGTCAAACGAACTCTACCAGATTTGTATCGTATATTTTGAAGACTGTGCTTTCATGTCATATACGATTATATCACTAACAGTATTACTACACATGGGATCTGTAAGATCCAGACATAACAAGATCATTACGATACACATTTCCAAAACCTGGAGGCAGTTCATTCTTCAGCTGACCCAGGTAATCCCCTAGAAATAGCAAGCGAATTCGTCACGAAGACTAACGTAGACAATACTATCGGGATCGCAGTACAAGAGACGTGCCATTCCGACAGTACTCATAGCCCCATACAGACGTAGTCGTGCCATCATGAAATAAAAGCGGTAAGCATAACATTGCTGAATACATACGGGGTGTTTACCCGTTCGATATCGCGATATGAAACAAGACGACGACTACCAATAAGCGTAACATGCTGCATCTCCAGGTGAGGAGAATAGGCAATTTCATTAAACTCTTATGTTGTCGTAACAACCTTTCTTTTTGGAAGATCGCACTGTTGAGCCCATTTGCCGAACAGAGAGTTTAGGTATTGCTTTACAATGATTCGCAGTCCCTTGTTTTTACTCATGTTGTCATACTCCAGCAGAATTCCCGCGCAATCAAAATATTCCCTAATATACTCTGGCCGCTATGCTGCACTGTGACAATTCTTGGGAAACCCCGAGGCTTCTTGTTTCATTTTAAGAAACATATTTACATATGGTTTAAACAATTCCACTGACATCTTCGATTCCCAGATTTACTAGGTGTCAAGAATTATATAACCCAGGCTCAAAGAGCTATGAAGCTCTGGTGTGCAGAAAACACCTTTCATGGCACGTTGCTCATCAGTATGTGTACATTCTCTGGTATGTAAATACTCTACACGGGTTCTACACAGACCAAACATTAGTTGGTATGCACTTTGTCATGTAAAATGGGTATGGCCAGATTCATAGGAGGTAAAACCGTATAACAGACAAGACGGCCTGACCTCGATCGGCCATGTCTATTTCTTTATGAATGGTTATGGGTCCAAACGCAAGTGTCTGGGTAGGCATTGCCCATTTATATAGCGAGGTAAAATCGACAAAATCAATTATTTCCGATTTGTCGCATTCCGTGCGTCCACCCTCAAACGTATAGTTAGGCCGTAATGGTTCTTTAATAGCAGAACAATGATGGTGAATAAATATTTGAATTTCCTGTGGGGTCTTCCCCTGACATTCCCATATGGATACAACATTAACCTTACATGCATTACGTAAAACTCCTCTATCGCCATGGTTTCGGCATAGCGACATAGACTACGACCCTGTTTATCTATAGGCAAGTCTCTGAGTTGCGTTAAGAACTGATGAACAGCCATAATATTCATATGCTGCACGCGTACAACATGATAGTAACTTGATAGTAACAGCATGATAGCAACATGATAGTAACAGCCATAATATTCATATGCTGTACGCGTATGTTTATCCTACGGTACGAGAAAATGTATGACGGTCTTACAACAAAGAGGAAAATCTTTTTACAATATGAAAGGAATCACTATGATATTATTAAAACGATATTCGCAATTTTAGGAAGTAAGGGGTATTATGACTATTGTTTTAATCGGACCATACGGAGCTATATTTTCATGTATGTCAATATAGATGTACACTATGCGAGACGTATCATCCCGATAGCGAGAGTAATCATTAAAACAAAACGCTATTACAACAAGTGTAACCGTACTTTTAACAATCAGATGTGTTTTGATCGACATGCAACCAAAGCAAAGCATAAAGTGATATGTATTCATGCCCAGGTATGTGTTCAATGTGGTATTAAACTCGATTGAGGGAATCGAAACACGTGTGTGGGGAACATTTTTTAAAAGTTGTTTCATGTATGTCGATGAATCGCATGTCTGTTACGTTAAGCCTACCACTTGCAAACGGGTAGCATTTTTTTATAGATTGTCTACGATATTGAGACCATGCGATTGGATGCAAACGATGAAGGTGAACATGAATTGGTGCCTAATTTGTGTAACGCGTCGTTGTCTTCAATGTAAGGACGTCCAGGAAGGCAGCTATAAGTGTAATGTAGATGGCAATTGTGGCTTTGTATTTGATACGATGAAATCGTTTATAGAACGCGTGTTACAGCAAAGACCCAAGTTATTCAAAGTGGTTGCAATGGCACGTAATGCTCACGGTTTCAACAATTTATTTGTTTCCCATGAAATATTAGAACAACAGCACATAGTACCGGAAATAATTACTCGTGGTCACAAAATTATGCAACTATATTCAAAGACACGTTTGTGTTTATGGGCGTTTGATTAGCAGACCTACCGAAAACGATAAGTCTAGACGAATCACTTAGGATTTCCCACATCTCTTCAATACTCCATGTGATCAACAGTATGTAGTATTGTATCCGGACCTCGAGTATTACGATCTAGGGAGCAAATCCGAACAGGATGGAAACGCTATAGCTATATGGCATAGGGGATCTTCGATTTTCAGCCTTACAATATTGTCGAAATGACGTACGGATCCTAACGTTGGTCTTATTCGGTTTTCTAATCTTATCGAATGTAAAACGGACAGGTTTCAATATTTATTGCATACTTCCACTATTGCTGTGGGTGATATGCAGTGTTATCGTTCACAGTATCTGCATGACACTACGATCACTGTTATCCCCCTATTAGGATTTCATTACGGTTTAAATCAAAGCATGCAGGCTAAACTGTGGCTTCGGTATATTGAATATACACACAATGTTAAGTTGTAAAGCTATCGACGGGGTGGTGAAACTCGATTTAGACATTATCAACTTGATGGTTATGATAAACATACGCGTACAGCATATAAATATCATGGCTGTTACTATCATGTTCATCAGTGTTTAGCGTAACTCAGAGACTTGCTTATAGATAAACAGCGTCGTAGTCTAAATAGTCGCTATGCGGAAACCATGGCGGGGGAGGAGTTTTTACGTAATACATGTAAGGTTAATGTTCTATCCATATGGGAATGTCAGTGGCACAAACAGGTGAAGACCTCAACGGAAATTAAGACATTTATTTACGATCATTGTTCTGCTATTGAAGAACCATTACGGCCTAACGATGAATTTGAGGGTGGACTCACGGAATGCTTCCAAACATTTTACGAATGCGCCAAATCGGAAATAATTAATTTTGTTGATTTTACCTAGCTATATTCATTGGGAGTGACTACCCAGACACTTCCGTTTGGACCCGTAAACATTCATAAAGGAATAGGCATCCCGATCCGGGTCAGGTTTATGGTCTTGTCTATTGTATGGTTTTACCTCCTATGAATCTGGACATTCCCATTTTACGTTAAAATATGCATAACAAACTAATGTTTGGTCTGTGTAGAACCCGAATGAATTTTCTAAAGAGACCATACTTCAGTTTTTATGCACATTGTAATGTAAAATGGGAATGGCCAGATTCGCAAGAGGTAAAACCATACAATAGACAAGACCATGAACCTGACCGGGATGGGACATGTCTATTCCTTTATGAATGGTATGGAGTATTTACATACGGGGTAATGTACACATATTGATGAGCAACGTGCTATGATATGTGTTTTCTGCACACCAGAGCTTTATACCGCTTTGGACGAGGATTATGTAATTCTTCATACCTATGAAATCTTTGAATCGAAACTGTCAGTGGAATTGTTTCGTCCGTATGTAAATATGTTTCTTAAAAAGAAACAGGAAGCCTCGGGGTTTCCCGAGAATTGCCCGAGTGCAGCGGAGTGGCAAGAGTATATTAGGGATTATTTTGATTGCGCGGGAATTCTGCTGGAATATGACAACGTGAGTAAAAACGAGTAACTTCGATTCATTGTAAAGCTGTACCTAAATTTTCTATTCGGGTAATGGGCTCATCGGTGCGATTTTCCGAAAACAAAGTACGACAAAATGGCACTCGAAATTGACATGGAGAATGTGAAAGCGGAATGATGAAAAGAAAGATGTTAAAACAGCTGAAGGAATGAAAACCAAACGGCTACGAAAGGAGTTCCGTCATGTTGGAAAATAATATTCTCATGACTCTAAAAATAGAGTGCTATATATTTTTAATACACTAACGGAAAATGATGTCCCAATTTCAAGAATGTGTAATGCTAGGTGAAAGTGACCTTCTCCAGGTCAGTATAACGTGTCATTTTGTCGGTACAGAATTAGATTTATGCCAAAATTCAGTTCATCATTGAGTTTCTGAATAAATTCCAGCACATATTGATATATCACATGAGTAGTAGTAGGGTCCCTTAGCTGACAGTTTGTGGAAAATGACATGTTTTCCTCGTAAATGGGTAATAGCAAGCAGTCGATTTTCCAGGGCTGTACGATCCGCTGTGTCGTAATTTTCTCACAATGTATGAAAGGCTAGGAGCACATTTTCGCATCCCTTATGAAAGGCTACGAGCATATTTCGCACCCCTATTTATAAAAGACTATGAACACATTTTTTCATCCAATACGAAGCTCTTTTTGCAACCTTTACGCCGTCCAACACTATGAAAGGGTACGATTAATTCACTATTTAATGTACCAAACATTACACCCCAAATAGTGCACAAGACTACGATTCATCCCCTATTTAAATATAGCAGAGATTAACACCCACATAGTGCACCGTAGCAGAGATGGACTACGAATTCCTACAGCCCCTTTCTCATCCCCTTTCTTTAAGATAAAAAAGTTTTAATCACCACATTCCATAAAAGGCTACGACCCCCTATTTAACATAGCAGAGTTTGCAAACACATTCCAACACAGCACAGAGGCTACGGTCCATATAAAAGACTACTGCACCTTTTTCCAACCACTATTTAACACAGCACAGAGGCTACGATCCAGCCCTTATTTAACATAGCAGAGATTTCATAAAAGACTACGAAGCCTTATTTAACATAGCAGAGATTATAACATATATCTGAAGTCAGTTTCTATACCACATTCTATAACCTAGGCAAAGGTCAAATATATTTCGTAAACGGCTAGACATATTGAAATTCTACTTTCACATTTTATGTGAGGGCATTGAATACTACATGTGATAAAATTGGTGACCTTGAGTTCAAAGGTCAAATATTTAATCCTGTATATCTGATAAACGGCTAGACATATTGAGATTTTGTTTCCACACTTGGTGTGAGGTCATTGAATACTACAAGTGCTAAAATTGGTGATCTCGAAGTCAAAGGTTAAATATTTAATTGTGTATATCTCGTAAACGGCTAGACACATTGATATTCTATTCCCACATTAGGTGTGAGGGCGTTGACCAATACATCTGATAAAATTGGTGACCTCGAGGTCAAAGGTCAAATATTTAACCATCTATATTTCTAAACGGCTAGACATATTAATATTTTGTTTCCACAGTTAGTATGGGGTCATTGAATACTACATGTGATAAAATTTTTACCTTGAGTTCAAAGGTCAAGCATTTAATCCTGTATATCTCATAAACGGCTAGACATAATGAGATTTTGTTTCCACACTTGGTGTGAGGTCATTGAATACTACATCTGCTAAAATTGGTGACCTCCAGGTCAAAGGTCAAATATATAATCCTGTATATCTCGTAAACGGCTAGGCACATTGATATTCTATTCCCACATTAGGTGTGAGGGCGTTGACCACTACATCTGATAAAATTGGTGACCACGAGGTCAAATGTCAAATATTTAACCCTGTATATCTCGTAAACGGCTAGACATATTGAGATTCTGTATCCACATTTGGTGTTAGGGCGTTGAGTACTACATCTGGTAATATTGGTGACCTCGAGGTCAAAGGTCAAATCTGAAGCCAGGCTGCTATCTTCGCCCCCCTTGGAAGTAGAATAATGAAACTTATAATGCAATTTATTTTAGTCCCGGGAATGTCAAATATGAAAACAACTTCTTTCTAGCTATTGTCACTTCTAATATATGGCGGTTCGAAATTTGTCGAATTTTAGACGCAGAATAAGAAACTCGCAAATTATGTTATTCAGGTCGGTGATGTCGAACGTGAAATCCGCATGTCTCTTACCACTTACCGTTTTTGAGATGTTGTATATTTGACCTTTGACCTTTACGCCTAGAGTCACAGAATATTATTTTTCAAATGTGTTTTTTATTATAATACTGAATCAGAAATTAGTTTTTTCCTATTACTTACCTTTTTTGAAAGATGGAAGGTTAAAAATTTGACTTTTGACCTCGAGGTCACAATTTTTTCATTAATAGAGCTTGTCATATTGATGCTTAATCTGAAAACCGTATTTCTCTAACTCTTACCGTCCTCAAGATATTTGGTCCTCAAGACATTTATTACATTTTATTTTAATATATTAAAGCTAAAATTTAGTCTAAATAATTTATAGTGACTTTATAGTTAATACATAAAATGGATCAATTTGATATTTAAACAAAATTGATGCTCTACTCATGGAAGGGTTAAATGACGTACAAACAGGAGGAGCACGTAATTATTCAAAAATAAAAATTATAAATGAAAAACGTGAAATGTACAAAAATTCAATAAGCAAGGTAGACTAATAGAAGTACAAACTAATAGTCCTCCAGAAAACGAAAACCCCTTAACTTGGGCTATGCAAGGTATTGAAGAGTTATTAGCCCACCTCATGCATGGTATTGATAATAATGATCAAGTGGGGCTCACTTTTCGAAATGAGAGCGAACCCCATTGATCATTTTGGTCAACGTTTTGACAGGCACAGAATATGTCTGTTGCAAATGTTTTACATGCTATGGAAAAAGTTGTACAATCCAATGCATCATTTCTAAATCAAGAACATTTCGTGGTTAATTTTCATCATGTGCAAATGCCTAAAGAAGAAGGTCGGGTGAAACAAGGGCTATTTAGTGTTTTTGAAAACTTCAAATCAAATAAGGGTATAGTTGCAATTAAAACTTGCGATACTCGCTGTCTCGCCTATGCAATAGTAGTGGCTATGGGGTTGATCAATAATAAGAATAATAGAAAAGAACAAAATAAATATTTTGTTCAACGTAAAAATTTTATGAACACGGAAGTCAATAAGTTGTGTGTAAAAGCGGGGACCACTGGCGGTAGAATTGAAGATATTCACCAATTTCAAAGTGTACTACTAACTGATTATAAAATAACAGTGTATGGGGATTTGTCGGGCCAATTAATTCTATAAGATGGAGTTGGTAGTGGTGAATCCCCCATTAATTTACTATTAATAAACAATCATTATAATGTAATTACAAGTCTGACGGCAGCATTTTCAACCGTCTATTACTGTGAGAAATGCCATAGTAAATATCAAAACCCATTCCAACAAGATTTTAAATGCCAGGCTGGTTGTTCACAGTGTGAGAGTAAGCCTCCCTGTGTTGATGTAAAATCCTTAATTAAATGTAATGACTGTAATCGATCATTTTATGGTAGTGTGTGTTTCAATAATCATAAGGGTATGGTATGTAAAACTAGAAAACAGTGTTATTTATGTTTAAAGGTGTATACATTAACAAAGGTTCATAACCCTCATATATGCGGGGAAATGTATTGTGTAAACTGTCGTAGTATGATGCCCCACAATCATTTATGTTTCATGCGGCCGAAATAAGCGCATGGTGTGGAAAATATAGTCAGAAAAAGCTATGGTTGTATTTTACGATATTGAGAGTAGCCAGGATGAAACAGTGGATGGGGTAAATAATGTGTGTGGACACGTACCCAATCTATTAATAGCACAACATTTGTGTTATAAATGTATTGGTATAAATAATATAAATTTAAGTTGTTCTGTGTGTGGTGTAAAAGAACACGTCTTCAAGGGTGAAGATTGTGTTCTACAGTTCTTAAATTATCTTGCTGAGAAGCGATCTTCTATCAATACTATTATCTCTGTTGGGCACAACGCCCAATGGTACGATGCCCATTTATTTTTAAGAAGTACGATAAATAATAAACAATGGTCTCCCGATATTATTATGTGAGGTTGTCAGCTTCTAAGCATTCGATATAAAAATTTACGTTTTATCGATTCACTTAACTTCTTGCCTATGGCATTGGCCAAATTGCCCCAAGCATTTGATTTCCCCTCAACTAAGGGTTATTTCCCACACTTTTTAACACCACAGGTAGTCAGAATTATTCCGGTCCGTTTTCTGCCAAGATATTCTATGGGGTAGATCATATGCATAAAGAAGAACGTGATAAGTTTGTGGAGTTGTATAAAAATTTGTGGTAGAAATATAAATTTAATTTCCAGGAAGAAATTAATTAAATACTGTCGGCAAGTTGTAAATATATGAGGGATTGCTTGTTTACGTTTTATGCAACAGTTTCAGGTTGAGACAAAGGTAAATCCCCTCCTGGAAGCAATGAATATAGCCAGCAATTTAGTGTTGAGGCGTAATTATTTGAGACCGGAAATCATTGGTATTATACGGAGAAAGGGTTATCGATGGAGAGATACAATGGCTTATGTGGGAAGAAAATGAAATGGAAATAAAAATAGAGCACGCGGGTAATGGAATGAAATTGTAGTGCGAGGTAATTTTAAAGTAGATGGCTATTGGAATGATACGGAGAACGGAAAAGAACATGTCTGGGAGTATGAAGGGTGTTTTTATCACGGTTGTTGTATGTTATCGAACCGGCAGGGATAAACAACTCCACAATAATCCTTTCTCTACTATGAATATAAAATATGAAAGTACAGTTGCTAAAGTGAAAAGATAAGAACAATTACGTTATATTGTGCACACCATGGGGGGGTCAATGGAAAACAGAAATAACGCAATTATCTCGAGGTATGTTAAATACCACCATGCAGAAAAGAAGCAATGACTCCGCATGATGCTCTGTATGGGGCCGGACAAACGCGGTGAAATTGCATTATAAAGTGAAAAAGGGCGAGAAAATTAGACATTTGGACTATGTTCCCTGTACCCTTTTTGTAATAAGGTCAAATAATATCCCGTGGGGCATCCTATGCATATTTATGTAGGAAAAGACTGTCCCGTCGACCAGATTGAGGGAATAGTAAAATGTACTATTCCTCCTACAACCGATTGTATCACCCTGTGTTACCATATCGGCCTGGTGGTAAGTTATTATTCCCTCTGTGTAGAGCATGCGCAGATTTGTTAAATCAGGGTAATTGTACAAATAATTATGAGGAGCGTGCCATTACCGGTACTTGTGTAGTGAATGAGGTTCGTAAGGCTATTGAAATAGGATATAAGTTGGTAGAAATGCAGGAGCCGTGGCATTTTAAGATTGAACAATATAATTCTGTTTAGAAAGAAGGTGGTTTGTTTACAGAGTATATTAATAAGTTCCTAAAAACAAAAACCGAGTCTAGCGGCTGGCCTGTGTGGTGTACGTCTGATAAAAAGAAACAGGAATTTATAAGCAAATACTATAATAAAGAAGGTACTAAGTTGGATCCGAACAAAATATGTGTAAATAATGGTCGTAAGAGTTTCGCTAAATTAGCACTAAATAGTTTTTGGGGTAAATTCGGTCAGAAAGAAAATTATAGTCAAACATCAATAATATCTGACCCAGGTGAATATTTTAATAAGTTAGCCGATCGAAATATTGAGGTGCACGAGGATATTCAAATTAACGATGACACGTTAATTTTAAATTGGCAGTATCCCGACAGCGCGAGTGTACCACACACTAATACAAATGTGATAATAGCTGCTTATACTACTGTCCACGCTCGTCTGGAGCTCTATAATTATTTGGATAAATTAGGTAAATACGTGCTATACTATGATACGGATAATATAATTTATGTGGAGACTCCAGACGGGCCAAAGTTAGAAACAGGTACTATGCTTGGTGAACTTACTAACGAGTTACAAGCATACGGTGTTGAGGCATTTATTAGTGAGTTCTGTTCCGGAGCCCGAAAGAACTAAGGATTTGAAGTATACAACCCCGATAATGGGGACATTTCTTATGTGTGTAAAGTTCGAGGGATAACACTCACTTATGAAAATTCTAAAAAAAATAATTTCCAAAAAATAAAAGAGATGATACCTGTTCATGTATTTAGCGAAAGAAAGATTACTCCCATGAAAGATCATAATATTGTTTCTACACCGGAAAAGAAAATTTATCAGTTGGTCTACACGAAAAGAAAAAGATGCGCTTTTCCTTCTACACAAATGATAATTATGATACGGTACCATATGGTTTCAAAAGACAACGAGTAGATTAAATAAGCTATTATGGTATTGTATCCTTTTTATCCATGTATAGAGAAGAAGAAGAAATAATGGATAATTAAATTTTAAATCATTATTATTATTTTAATGAAATTAAAATATGTGTCGGTCTTGCATATGATGACAATACGGGGATATTTTCTGTAGTTATTAGTTTACATAATTACTACGATCCTATACGCTTATCTCCCAAAGAGTGGTATAATTTTCTATCATATTTTCTATAGATTGACAGTTATTTAAATTCATCTATAGCAACATCATTGTCCACAGAATTTTCTCTTAGCGCTAATTATGAGCTATCATTATCGGATAATTTTAAGAGTTATCACCAGTGTATTATTCGTTTATCAGATGAGGACAATAACGGCCAGGTAAATTTTTCTCTTTATACGTGGTGAAAACTTCATATCTACATGACATGTTTTCAACAGGAAATATTTACATGTTCAGAGCTATGTGAAGACCTAACAAAATATGCTCTAAAGTGTTTAGAACAGAATAATACTATTCCAGAATGTTTTAATCTGTTTAAAGAAGTAGTACTGCAAGTATTGGCATTATTAAATCGTAATAATAACAATGTTTTATTATATTACTAATTTATTTTATAATATATTAGAATATCGAGTTTCAACATCCATTTACATGTATTGTCGCCGGCCTGACAGGATGTGGAAGAACATAAATATCGATACTTTACACATGGTGGAACAATGGTTAGAAGAACAACCGACATATACACTGCATAAACCAGCTCATAAACGGTTTCAACGGAATCCCTATCTTGTGTTTAATATTGACGATCAATGGCAAGCTGATTAAAACGATATGCAAAGTCTACAAAAACATAATGATGAGTACCGGTATATTTTAACAGTGATTTATATATTTAGTCGCTATGCATGGGCCGTGCCTGTTAGTAGTAAAACTGGTGAAAATATTATTATAAAGGCATTCGAGAAATATTTACTTCTACGGCTACAGCGTACTTAAAAAAGCAACATATTCATTTTTTCACAACCGAAAACCCCGATATTAAGGCAAGCCACGTAGAATGTCTAAATCGCGGCCTGAAGCAAAGAATGTGGAAATATTTTACAGCGGAGACGACTTACCGCTACATAGATGTGCTCCCCCGACTGGTGCACGGGTATAATTCTAGGCCTCACGCGGCACATAAATTACCACCAGCTGTAGTGAACCAAGATACGTTTCAACAACCGTGGAATAGACTAATTACTCCGTCCCGTACTAGTGTTAAAGCAAAAAAATATAAAGAAGGGGATACTGTGCGAATTACTAAGGCAAAAGGACATTTTGAAAAATGCTACAAAGAAAATTGGACTTTGGAAATATTTAAAATAAAACAAATACAATATAAGGAAAAGGAATTGGTTTATGTATTAGAGATTTAAATGGTGATGTGATTGATGGTACATTTTACGAGTAGGAAATACAAGCTGTGCCACTATCCAAAGTTTACGAAATAGACGAAAGTTTAGAAGCTAAAAGTAAACGAATACTTGTTCGGTGGCGGGGTTATCCATCTTCATTTAATTAATGGATTCCAGTATCCTACTTAACGAACGGCTAGCAACATTTAAAAAACTGGGGGAATGGAAAGTTCCACCACGTCAACTTGCAGAGTGTGGTTTTTATTTTATTAGATTATCCGATATTGTAAGGTGTGCATTTTGTACTTCAGAATTAGGTAATTGGCAATCTTATATTATTCCCTTAAAAGAGCATAAACGTTGTAGTCCATAGTGCCAGCTGTTAAGAGGTAAGGTAGATGTGTGTGGTTATAAAATGGAAATAAGACCTTTTTCTGTGCCTGAAAAAGGATGGTAATAATAATAGAATATTATAAACCAGGGTTTTATTTATGTATATAGTCGAAAAAATGAATGATCCTTATTCACATCAAGCAGGTAGTGGTAATAATATATATATATAGGTGCACCATACCAAGAAGGATATGGTATTGGTAGTTTTCTAGGTGGTTTATTTCGTACTGTATTTCCACTATTAAAACAATGTGCAAAAACTGCTAGTAAAGAACTATTACGTGGTGGTATTAATGTAGCCGAAGTCGTACTAAATAGTAATAGACCTGTTGAAGAAGCACTAAAAGTGCACTGGCAGGAAGCAAAAAGTAATTTAAATAATAAAGCACAAAATAAAATAAATCAAGTGTTGACGGGGGGAGGAAAACGTAAAAATAAGCAAACAGGTGGTGGTGTAAAGGAAAATAGGAAGAAGAGAGATATTTTTAATTAATTATGGAGCAGCGTACTAGTTTTTACCTCACACTCCCCAGTAAAAGTTCTATGGAATATTTTCCACAAAATACTCTGGCGTGTTATACTACAAAATTATATCATCGTCTCGTGCTGGAGAAAGGTATGTGGGAAACAGCTTTTGTCGAAGTGCATTATACAGGTTCATTTCAGAATGTTTCCAAATATACTAATAATATCTATTACAGGGGCTCGGATAAAGAAAGGTGAAGCCTAACTAAAATAATACCCGGCCATTATTATTATGTTAACGATATTCCATCTCAAATTAACTATAAAAGCGATAAATTGAATTTAAAATTAAAAGTTAAAGCTTCGGTAAAACGCATTGAGGTCAGTAGAGTAAGAAAAGATGACGGTGGGGTTGAAGTTCGTCTATCACTCGAATTATCCAAAATACTGGGTTTTGATCATATTCAGCAAGATAATATTGCACTTGTCCATCATGCGCGTTATCCGCCTGATTTACAGAAATCGCTACCCGTACACATGTATATTTATAGTGATATTTTAGAACCTCAGCTGGTAGACGATACTGTTACTCCACTACTACGTATTATAAAAACAAATATTAAAGAGTATGCTGCTAGTAATGTACATATCTTCGAAAATCCTCATTATGTCCACGTACAACCTAAACAGTTTGATCAAATTATTACTGATTTAAGAGACAGCACTGGCAATCCACTTCCTTTTCAATATGGCAGTGTATGTGTAAGACTACATTTTCGTAATAAGGTATTATAAAAATAAAAAAGTGTGGGTATTAATAGCAGAAAAGCAAAAAAAATGCAGTGTGAGTGTACGAAATCAGAATTAGATCTATTTGCGGGTCTACTAGCTCAAACGAGTATTATTGGTAATAAAAAAGTACCATATAAACCTGTGGCGTCAATATCTGATAATGCACCCATAGAGTTTGTAGTCCCCGGCCACGGTGATGATTATATTGACTTAGCACATACGATGCTACATATTAGCGGTAAAATTAGTAAACCTGGTTGTTCTGTTTTAACATCTGCCGATAAGAGAATTGGTCCTGTAATTGATTTTCTCAGTGAAATGTTCAGCGAGGTACATATATATTTGAATAATCAATTAATTTCCTATCCCTCACACACATA
>JAGDQP010040049.1:481-17451 GCA_022664845.1 Lepisma saccharinum | reverse complement strand
TGCTGTAGATATGAGGTTTTAGCATGATAATGCTTTGCATAATTTCCATGAAAATGCTTTTTTGTTAAAACAATATTTGTGGCATGTGCCATTATTACACTTGGCCACTCGACCGTAGACAAAACATTGCGCTGGTGGATTTTACTAAAACTTATAAATATATCAAATAATTGTCTACGTTGTATTTGAAATAACGCAAGATTTCATTCATTTTAATTTAAATTATATCATATTTATTCAATACATTTGCTGTGTTAGGTAACAGTTGTTAAAACTATTGACATGCAAAAGTTTAGAGTAATCTCTCTTTAAAATTGTACAATTTCTAACAACAACAAAAATATATATTCTTCACTTGTTGCTGCACTACATTCTAGATACCTAGAAGTTTACAGCTGTAATATAAATCATTTGTATCGGTTTCAGTTTATTAAATATGCAAATGTTTAAGTCTTTTGAATTTGAGACTTAAAAAAAAGCTGCCACACAGTTGAGTGGCTCAATGGAATGGCATATCCCAATGAAAACTGACTGTTTGCGTCAAGCAGACAGTTTATGGCCTCTAGCTTCTCCTCTCCTCTCCTCCCCTCTCCCTGAATTATTTATATATATATTCAACGTTGTAAACTGTGCAAAAATCAGGAATACCTAACTGGCTGGACTATTTATAGATATCATTAGTGAGTTTGATAACGTGTGGTGGGTGGGACTGCTAAAACCCTGAATGAAATGCAAATCCCAAGTTATCTGTTGTGGATTCTGCATGAGTAAGAATAGGAAAGTCACGTACGACCTACCAAGCAAGACTATCTGCAAGAATACAACGAAGGGCTGCCCACAGGATTTCGCCTGCAGTCCCATAATGTGAAATATACATTTTGAGTCATGACTACTTGGTTCGGATTTTCTCGATAAAGTTATGGGATGTGTAGCGCATGCCGACGATTTAGCTTTGTCGTGGTAGGCAACTTACGTAACGAGTTACAAGATAAGTTAAACTAAGTTTTACAGGAAATTTCCCGCTGGTGTACTGAGAGCAAAGTGGAAATCTCCTTGCATAACGCAAACTATCTCCTTCTGAAAGAAAAGCTGATTGTGAAGTTCAGTGGGAAACAAGTGAAGCGAGTGAGTTAGCTAAATGATCTGGAAATAACAATCAATCGAGGACTGAAGATGAATCCTCACGTCAAGAAACAGAGACAAATTCATGAAGGTAATAAACAGTGTTATAAACATCGCGTCAATGAACTATAAACTTCCCATGAAGATAATAAAACTCTACTACAATGTTATCATCGTCTCATCAGCGTCCTATGCAGCTAGTGTCTTGTGACGATGTATTGTGCAAAAGTGTATACTGCCTGGATGCTTTAAAACAGAAGATGCTGATGAGACTAAGCAGCGTATTTAGAACGGTATCTGCTGAGTTCCTAGTATTAACCATAGTATTTATTCCACTACTATATTCAAATTCTGAGCAGATGGATTAAGTACTGGAACACGAAGGGTCACAATTCAATTATCAGAGAAGCCATCGTAATACAAATCGATGATGTGAAACAATTAAATATGTGGATAATGGACAAATAGCAAGATCGATAAGATCCAGTGTAAAGGGAAGATGGGGCATCTTTCCGAACGCTAGAGAGAGAAAGAGAGAGAGAGCGAGCAGATATGATCTTTTTTTAACACGGGATATGTACTTCTACAAGTCCTAACTGCCTATGACTCATACGGGAAGAAGATATTTAGTCTTGGCTTCAAAAATCATCTAAATTGTGTCTGTGGGAGAGTGGCGATGCCAGAATATGCGGTGAGTGAATGTAATGTTGAAAACAATCTCGAAAGGAGAAGAACCCTTCTTACAGGTATTACAATTAGAGTTATTATTAGAGATAATCTGCAGTCGTCTAATTGTGCAATTTAGTGTCTAAAATTCACTTAGAGAAGTATTTAAATAATGAATAGGTCAATTGGTAAAATGAAATCGATTGAATGGTTCTGAATATATAGTAATTTTAAGAAATTGCAAAATTGTAAATACGAACATGGGTGATACAATTGTCTAAAGTATTGGTGTAGTTAATATTTATAGTTTAGATTAAGAAGAGTTTTTGTGGGGATCTCAGATCCCATTGCTCTACATTTTTTCAACTTTTATTTTAACTTGATTTAATTATTTTGCTACGGCTTCCGTAGTGTTGATTTTATCAGACAGTCTAATTATTGATTCATTTACTCATTGTTATTGCAGTGTCTAATCTCAAGTGTTCACGTCCAGCTTGGGTGCATTTCTTGATCCCATTAATTTTGGTACTGGGACTGGATCAAAACTGTTTTCTCAAAACACATTTCGAGCTACAGACGATAGATCAATTTTTAACCGTTGCTAGAAGCCTTATCGAAGCAGACTCCCGAATTCTAGAAGATATCTTGGAAATTATTCCTTGAATCATTTACAAGTTAACTCATTTCATAACTCGGCGATAGAAGCTGTTAGGACTATAAGTTACTCTAGGTTTTATTGAAAACAAATACTGACAATTCAATTTAAATACAAACATCATTCGAGCACGTTTAAATTTGACAAAGTTCGACAATCGGAAAATCTTAAAACAAATTCAAATAATAGCCAAGGCTTTGCAAAATGAGGAATTGAGTCTCAGTCAACCACGGAAATTATCAGTTACAAATCAAAGTGACACGTTGACTTACTTGGACCATGGTGTCGTCTTCGATGTGTCTTGTATGAAGATTGAGATCGAAGTCGGGCTGAGTGTTTAACAACACTTCTATTT
Source organism: Lepisma saccharinum (assembly GCA_022664845.1). NCBI lineage: Eukaryota > Metazoa > Arthropoda > Insecta > Zygentoma > Lepismatidae > Lepisma > Lepisma saccharinum. Next base: position 14,653 of record JAGDQP010040049.1, on the reverse strand, counting down.
AAAGGTTTCTGTCTGGGACGAGACAGGTTGCAGTAACCACAGTCATTTACTTGAAATCGTCACAACATTCGAATACCTTGTCATGTATACGTCACAATGAGTTGTAGCTTCTACTTTCCTTCGTTTACAAAGTCAAGCAGTCTCCTGACTATATTCAAGACCCGCAAATGTGCCTAAGATATACGTTCTCTGTCGTTTATATTTTATTTTCGAGTTCTACATTCTTTGAATAGTATGACACTTACAAATCATTATATTATTCTTTGCTTTCTTATTATTGTGATCTATGCTTTCTATCCATATTATGATTTATATGAGAGATAATACAAAATACAATCAATTATTTTAGACAGAGTCGAGTCCTGGAATTCTAGATTTTTACTATACCTCAGTGTATTGTGAGGTTCTTAGAATCCATTGTTTTGAAATTATTTTAAAATTATCTACTTTATTACTATGGTTTTTCAGTATCGCCAGAGTAGGTTGGGCTGGATTATACACTTATTGCTATCCGTGTATAGTTTTAAAATGTATTGCATTTTTTGGGTCTTCTGTTTGTTTAAGACTTTAACCGAGGAGTTTAAATTGGTTGGTAAAAATTTACCCAGAATTTTTTCTTTCTGTTTAAGATGTCTCTAGGTTGAAAATACATACATTTTCTTGTCGGGTCTATAGATTATAGTCACTATCGATGCAACATCTTTGTGTCTCCCTTGTTTTTATGCAGAGGGTTATATTGGAGATACACTTGAATTTATTTAGGGTAGCTACTATTGTGTTAGACTATTTAGTGAAATTGGTAATTTATTTTATTATTAGTACTTATATTATTTAGTATTTAGTATTTATTACTTATTATATTATTTAGTATTTAGTGCCTATTTTACTACTTAATATTTACATAATGTTTAATATATATGGTAAGAAAAAAATATCCTCAAGTTGCAATAATGCTGTTATAATTTTGTTGTACAAGAAAGGGGGCAAAAGAACGCGTCGAAAACTACTGATCAATTACTTTACTGCCGGATCAATTCTTTAAAAGATGTTCCCCAAAGCTAATTTGAACCATTGAACGAGACATGGATTTTAACCAGAGAAGGGAACAAGCCCGATTTCGTTGTAGATTTAGCGTAACGGACCCCATACAAACATTGAATGAAGTTACGTAAAGTCTAACGGATATGAACTTCCACTACGTCTGGGATTGATAGATTTTGAAAAAAGCTTTTGTTTCGGTCTGCTTGGCAGCATTACTTAAATCACTTGAAAGTCAAGGTATCGAATGTGCATATATCAAGCTACTGCAAAACATTTACTCGACTGCTATATCTGTCATTAGAATACATCAAGAAAGTGAAAAATATAAAATTCGAAAGAGGTAATGCAAGAAGTTCTCCAAAATTGTTTTCTGCGGTCCAGGAGAGTGTATTGAAAAATTTAAATTGGGTTGATGTTGGAATAAAAATCAATGACAAATTTCTTCATCACCTACGATTCGCTGAAAATATAGTCCTGTTTGCTTCAAATGCAGAAGTACTACATACCAGAATGAAACAAAAAAAACTGAGTAATGAGAGTTCAAAAATAGACCTTAAAATATATTTATGTAAAATAACAATAATGTACAATAGACATGCTAGAAAGAAGGAAATAAAGATTAGCTTAGAGACAATAGGAATAGTTGATGAGTATGTCTACCTAGGCCAGCTTAAAACATCAAATGCAAAGTTGACTCAAGAAATAAATATAATATTTCAAGTGGCAATGAGTTCATTTGGAAGACTGCGATTTATTTTCAAAGGCAAATTACAAATGAGTCTGAAGCGTAAAATTTATAATGAATGTACCTTACCTGTGATGGTGTACGGCTATGACTCTTCGACATTGAATGCTGGAAGGACTCAAATATTAAAAGACACAAAAAGAGTAATTGAGAGATGCATGGTACGAATAACCAAGGGGAACAGAAGACAAATTAATAAATTCGCGCACAAACAAAGGTAGAAGATATAATCAAGACTGCGAAGAGGATACAGTGGAGATGGACCGGTCATATAGCTAGACGAAGAGATGGAAGATGAAGGACAAATGTACTACATTGGAATCCCACCAAGAGAAAAGAATCGACCGGGATGATGTCCCAATGCAAGATGGGTAGATGAAATCAGGAGTTTTTCAGGAGCTCCATGGATAAGGATAACGGTGAACCGAGATATGTTCATAAAAGAGGGGAAGACCTTCTTCCAGCAGTGGATATAAAATGAATGAATGGCTATATATTAGATTATACTTCCTATATGTTCGTGGAATAAATTAGAGCATAAATTGGATTAGTAATTAAATTGATTGTTTTTTAGTTCACATCATTCAAAATATGACTTAATGTGGTAATTTGGGACATTTTACATAAGGCTTGTATTGTCACAAAGGGAACAAGCCATAAAAGCATCCCAGCTGTCCCCAAACCCGCTCGATTTCGATGCACGCAACTAAGTTGATGACTGCAAAACTATCAAATTTGGATGTAATTTGAAAACTTAAAAATTCAGGGGTGGTTGCTGGTATCTCAGGCCTTTGGATCCCTCAACGTCTTTCAACGACTGTGCCTGTGTAAGGTGCCATTTTTATACTATAATGACTTGAAATATACCGTTCGCCCAGAAGAAACATTTTGCCAGTGGAAAAAGGGCACATGCCACAAGGTCTAGGGCAGTTAAGTAAGGGATATTAAGTTGAGCATAGTCGTTGCATCAAATAAACTCACAATGACATGCAAGTACATCTGAAAGTAACAGTGTGGCCTTTGACCAAACATTGTTAGTATTCCATTGCCATTCAGGTAGTCAGAGAGACGAAAATTCTGTCTGTATGTACAATGATACACTTCATCCCACATACATACTCTCAGTTTTACATAAGTTTGAAACATAAGTTTCACCATTAATGAAAAAGAAACACAAGTTATTGATGCCAAGGTGGATTGTTAAAATAAGATTGAGTGAAACAAGGTTATGTCTTGAAAGGAATGTTTCAGTGGAAAATGTGCACATGTCATATTTTAACGAAAAGTGAATGTTTACTTCAGAGACAGTGCTTTTAGTGCAGAAGAGATAGCATTGTTTTTAAAAGAAAGGAATAATTTAGCAACAAGCTAAAATATGTATGGTTGTAGGGGAGTGTGTCAACAACAACTTATTAACAGCCCCCTAAAATCCCACTCTAGCTTTTCCCATTATTTTGAAAATTTGCCGCATTAACAAGAAAGTTTGGAATATTTTCAACTTTACATTCATGCCTGTGGCCACCCCTGTAATTATCGCAGGGCTTCAACCATACATCGTTGGAAATGCTATAAACCGAAGATTCTGAAGAAGTGCCCATCGTTCCAATTTGTACAAAAGCAAGAAGAAATATAACATTTGAAATTAACATAATAATTTCAGAAATCGTTTTACGTTAGCAACATTCAATGTTAACGTACGTTAACGAACCCACACCAACAGATACAGCGTCAAAGATACCCAAGAGCTCGCAACAATGCAACGTGAGAAAAATATTATTACCAATTTTACTTTTGGACTACTCTGTACGGAAGTGCCGGGAGAGAAACTGGCATTCACACTCACGACTATTTTCACGTCTCTAAACTAAAAGGGAACCAATGAGCGTTTTACATTGTTTCAAAACTCACAAAAAGCTAATTCTTATAATGTAATATTTGTGCCCATTGTGCTCAATCTGCAGAAGGAGAAGAAGTTTGTAACGCTGACAGTTATTCGCAATTTGTCCAAGAGAAGTAAAACGTTAATATTTTAGGACGATGCAATTATCAGTAAGACATGGAAACAATTACTAGGAACACATTTGTAACAAGCTTAAAATCGGTATATTAGATGGGAAATGTGCCAGGAAGAACATACTAAAAGTTCAATAAGATCCGATCATAGTCTTTCCCGTCATTTTGGAAAATTACTGGCCTTGTCATGTATTTAGTGCAGTAAAGATAGACATTGCTGTTGAAAATTAAATAAATAATATGCTAAAAACCCATATGACAGTGTGTGTCACATACAAGATACTAAACTCCGGCCATAAAGTTTCCTGCTATTTTGAAAAATTGAAATCAGTTTACAGCAATTTATTAAACATAACCATTTTCGATTAAAGTAGAAACACATTAGTAGAAAGTCGAAAATTAATATTGTATTGGTAAAACGCGTCGTACATGCCTATCCTCTGCAAAGTAAGATTTTATACACTCCATTAGTCGATTTCAGTACAAGAGTATCTATTTCCAGGTTTACCGCTTTAAACTCTACTTTCAGGTCCATTTGTTTCACTGATTCATCTTGGAGATCATTTTCTTTTTTCAGTTATTTAGCTTGGTTTCGAGTGTTTAATTTTGCTTATATCCCCCACTTCTACCCTAGTGTTTTGTTGCTTGAACGTTTATAATATAATTGTGGCTTCTCCTTATCCTCTTTTGGGATTTTGTTTATTTATTGCTCTCTGTTTCTTTACATAGGAATCTCGTGAGAAATCAGAGGACAAGCACGAAATCTAAAATCGCCAATGGAAGCATAGCTTTTATTTTTCTCTAAAGACACTATAAAACAAGTTCTGGAATATACGAATCTAAAATTAGCATACATACGTGTAGGAATCACACGCGAAAGAGATTCTTGTAACACTCATTATGAAGAAATGTTAGCCTTATTAGGTTTGCTGTATTTTTGGGTATGATGAAGAGCTCTCGTTTGAATCTAGAAGACTTATGGACTACTGACGGAACAGCTCCAGAATTGTTTCGTTTGGTCATGTCTCAGAAACAGTTTTGTATGCTTCTACGCGCTCTGTGTTTTGATGACATCAACACCAGACAGCAAAGAAAAGAAGACAATATAGCTCCAATACGGACATTATTTGAAAAATTCCTATCGAAATATGCGGCGTACTGGACGCGTTATTAACATGTAACTGTCGATGAAATGCTTGAATCTTTCAGGGGAAGATGCTCTTTTGGATGTTACATGCCAAATAAACCGGCAAAGTACGGCATCAAAGTATGTTCCTTAGCGAACGCGCATCCCTAATACACAATGAAAATTGAGATTTATCCTGGGACAAAACAGTCACGAGGACCGTACGTTCAGGACAACAGTGCACATGCAGTTGTGAAACATCTCATCGAACCAATTATTAAATCTGGCAGGAATGTGACAACAGACAATGTCTTCACATCAGTTCCTCTAGCGCTAGATCTTCTAAACAACGACGGCTTAACACTGGTTGGAACTCTAAGGAGAAACAAACCACGCATATTTGCTCAAGGAGAAGACATGTTACGTTGTTCACATATGTCAAACAGAAGACAAAATGTATTATTACTCTCCACAATGCAGGAAAGAGAATACATTGATGGGGCAACAAAGGAGCGGGCTAAACCCGAAACTATTACATTTTATAATATGACGAAGCAGTGTAGACTGCGTGGATGGGTTGAAGAGTCTCTAAACGGTTGCCAGGAAAACTAGCAATTGGCGGTTACGTATCTTCTACACACTCATCGATATGGGTGCTCTAAACAACTATATCATATATAGATTTAACTGTGACAATGTTGATGCAAGGAGACTCTATCAGTCACTAGAAGAACAACAATGGGATGCTTGCTTACAGTTTTGCGATCACAGATAAGAAGGATCGTGGGTGACTCTCTAGTACCTGTGCACTCCGAAGTACCAACAGGGGATAGTGATAAAAAGAAATGTGGCTTCTCTCACAGGAAGAACAACCTTTACACCAAAACATGTTGTGCAGACTGTCTTGTCAAAGTTTGCAAGGAGCATACACCAGCTGTTCTCTGTTTCAGGTGCGAGGGCGTGAAGAACTTTATTCACGTTCTTCACGCCCTCGCCACTTGAAAGAGAGAACAGCTGAAGTGTGCTCTACAGTCAGGGATAACTATGAACATTCTGAAAGAATTTTGCTTAGTTTGAAAAAAACAACTGTTTACCATTTGGTTTATTTGTTTGTTTCGTGTGATTTTGTGGCTTTTCTACATTATTCAGTATTGAAAATTATTGAATTGTTTTTGCTGTGTAGTGATATCAATAGACTTGGTAAAATATCATGCATATGTGACTAAAATATTCTAAAGTTTTAAAGTTGCAATAGCACTCATCAATAAAACCTTAAACTGTATTAAAAATACTCATTTTTTATTTATTTCATAGGTGAGAGAAAACCTGACCACGCGCTCACTTTCATCTCTAGTAACCACGCGCCCGGTCCCGGGTTAATATTCCACGTAACGTTTCTACTGTAGAACAATGTGTGAACATTGAATTTGGTAAAAAAAAATATGTGGACCAGTAAACAGAGAAAGCTTTATTAGGACAAGTATTGCGTACTATCTTAGTGCCAATATTTAGAAAGAATAGTTCTTCAAAGTTGTACATAATATCAGAATCAAGTAAGTTAAGACATGATTTGGTGATTGTGAAGCGCACGGGTATGACTCAAAGTACAGTTGTCGTTGTGAGTTATGTCCTTTCCTATGCAATGAAACGGGCAAAGGGCAGCACAATTGTTCGTTTACATTAACAGTAAACATTGTAACAACTTCAATAGTGTGTAAAATATTTTACCCTCTTCAAATGGCTTAAAATAACATGTTAGTTTTGTACTTAAAATGTTGTATTTTTGTATATTTCAAACACAATTTAATAATTAATACCATAATACCTTAAATACAAGTTCTTATTAATATCTAAGGATTATGATGATAAATAATCGATTTGGAGTGGAACACATGTTCAGAAATTTTGGTATAAGCGGCAAATTATATATTAAAAATATATTATTTTTTTTTTGGCAATATCTTCATTATATATGCTTAATGCACGATGTGAAGATATTACCCGATTTTTATTCCGTTTTTCCTGTAAGTTACTAAATCAATTATGCAACTTTCCTGCACTATTCGAACGCGATCAGATCGGCTTTATTATTTCTACCCACACTAATGTACACTTGGCCCCTATCTCATGACTACGATATAGAGGTTTAAACTTCTCAAAGATTTTACAAAGTACATTCTAAGATTTCTTGAAATATACATGAAATGTGGATCTTCTGAAACATGATTCGACACCCTTTTTCTACAGCCCAGTGCAACGTTTTGTATGCCAGGCACTGATACCATGTTCCAAGGTTTGTACAATTTAACAATAATTTCAAAAGTTCAACTGTTTTTGGTCCTTTGAACTGGAAGGGGAGACCACACAGTATAAATAGCACGGATACCACAAACTTCTTATCGAATGTCTGTAAGGAATACAAAACAGCTCTTCCTCACAACAAAAATTATTAATCACTAAAAGATTCCAGTAGTTGTTCACTGCCCTTACTTAAACTGAACTTCTTAGAATTAAAAGTATTGAATTGACATTCAGAAAAGTTTTGGGTTTCCTTTGAATATGACGCGACACATATATGAAAAAATAACTCTTCTTTTGAGACAAATAGATTCCTTGTTCATACGAGCTTATCTATATTTTGCTTTCATTTGGATTGTATTTAATTCCCTGATTTTTAGGTAGATTTCGAAGAAAAATCTACCTCTTGAGATCGGTACCATGTCGTTTTTATACATACACATTAGCGGCCATAATTTTAAAGATATTTAAACCAAATTTTATTATGTTATCTCTAGGCTACATAACTCGGCTAAGTTCGTTAATAAGCAAAATCGGCCCAATAGGGTGGTTGGTGGAGGGGGCTGAAATTTTGAATATATATATATATATATGTATATATATATATATATATCAGCCCCTATGGAGTTTAAGGGAAACTTTGTCTGCATAAATTATAGTACTCCCTAAGACGTTTACGGTGATAGCAACGATTCGGGGTTGTGGGGGTACGATTGAGGGTTGGGTGGAAACTAGAAATTTTTAAAACCATGTCTTGTGGGGTAACGTTGAAAAGCTCTTGATGATTAATCTATAAATCAATAATTAGTCTCTCAATAGAGCTCATATTTCGTTAGAGGTATATAAGGTGTCGGGTTTCTTGGGCTTGTTAATTTCAATTGGAATATCACTGCATTTAGTTCTAATAAAAACAGTTTGCACGGTAATTAGTTAACATATTATTGTAATTAGTAACCGCATTTATAGTATTATAATGAAAATAAAATGATAAAATATATTTACTTTCAGTTATTTTATTCTGCACTTACCCTAATAGATTCAATCAAAAACACTTTGAAATCTACCTCAGGCTGTAGGCCTACCGAAAGGATTTTTTTAAATTCAGAATTATATATATATATATATATATAAATGTTTAACTTAAATATGTGGGTGAAATCTTTGCGAAAACCCTAGGTAACTCTGGGGGGAAATATTAGAAGGGATCTTCGTTAGGTAGACGTCCATGATGCCTTTTTACAAATGGCGAACATTTATTATTGCGGCAATAACCTTGCAATTTCCATTCGGCGTAGAGTTAGTTACTTAGCTGCCGAGCTATCTAGGATTAGTGCGGGGATATCAACGCTGATCATTTGTTAAATACAAGATAATTCCGATAGTCTACTGAGACGAATTTAAGACGAACATAATCTGAGATGGGTTTTGTTGAAACTTATGTACATTTGACAATCTACGTAGATTGAGAACGTTGATAGATCTATGCAATCTTGGCATTGTTGTAAAGTAACATTGGGTAAGCCAATAGTCTGTTTAAGTTGGTTAAACTCCCCAATCGGCTGAAGTTTGGGTGAACATGCAATAGTGAATGTCATATTGAGAGACCTAAAGTGTGTGTCCATCCAGGTGTATGGATCGTATGGCGCTGAGTTGAAGACGATCAGTAGCTGATGCGACATACTGGACACCTGTAATTAAATATCACTTTAATATCTGCATTTAGGAAACAGTTACATTTAATTCAAGTGGCGGGTAGGTCGTGTGTTCAGCTGAATGAATGATGCGTCACACAATATAAACGGTTGAAGGAAAACGTACCTAAAGAATGCAGAAAGGTATAGGAAGAATTTTGTCAGTACTATGTACCTCGAGAGTTGAAAGATACACTTTCCGAGGAATGTGCCAACTAGCGCATTTCGAAATCACGTCCATAAAAAAGATATTATCGTTGGAATACCAACGAATGTTTCTAATTCAATTCAAAACATAATTTTGCAAACTTCTGAATCATTTTCCACGTATCAACGAAAAGTATGATGAACGCAGGAACTACATAAATGTGCATTAAACAATGCTATCGCTCCTTCTTCTATTTCCTTTTCAGTTTCAGCAGGCGAATTCAGGGATACTACTTCAACAAAGGACCTAGCCTTACGCTTCCTGCCACCAGAGGAGTATTCGCTGAACGATATCATCTCTGAGCTGTGGCGGACATAGAGCGCGGTTGACACTCTATCCCACACATTAAATTTAGTACGTTCAGTATTTCTGACGTTCGTACTATGAGGATATATGGATGTTTTCGTTAATTTGCTCATATGCACAACTGAAGTGAGTTAAGTGAGAGTATAGTGGATGAGTTTGAAACAAGCTTGGTTGGCAAATTCAGACACGATACTTTATTGCAACAGAGCGTTAGTACAATGCATTAGAAATATTGAAATATACAGATCTAATCGCTCTATATTTTCACAACTTCTACTGCTCAAAACTTAGAAATATGTTCAAATAAGTGTTATTAAGGAAAGGGAACTTCACGCAACACTTATTGTTAAATAATGATAAGTTTTACCATATGGTAATACGTTGCTGTGATTCGTAGTTGTATTTCCTTAAGTTAAAAGATAATTAGTTATTGATCTTATACAATTAATACTGCAGTCCTAACAGTGCCAGGTAATGCTGTTGACAACTTGAAGCAGAGTTAGAAAGCAATGTTTATGCAATATGCCCGACTTATCGCATTCATAAGATTGAGTTCTTGAATCTTATTTTGTACTTTCACTCTACTATTTCAACAACTGTTATACGACCAGCATTGTTTGTTCATTAGTATTATTTAGCCTAAAAGAAACCTAGGCTTTTGATAGGAAAACTAATGTAAATTCATCTCAGTTATAAACCTAGTTAATACAACAAAATTAATACTAAACCGATGTAAATGTTATAATTTTAAAGCATAAATTGAAGTTAAAATCATTATGGGATATTTGAAATGATAATGTTATCCATTTACCAGTTTAGTATCCTACAGTTCTGATGAATCAGCCAACATTTATATTTACTAATACTTTATCAGTCAGCATCATGGATATGATGTAGTGAATATAATTTACTTCAGCTGCAAAAGTTTTCTTCTAAAACTATATAAGTTGAATTTACCAATATTAGCAATTTGAAATAAGCTCTACAAAACTAGATTATACTATGTTTATCACAACTGTAAACTTATATATTCAAAAGATATGAATATATGTTAATGGCATTTAGATTTTCTAACATAGTACTCACCTTGGTTATAAAATCCTGGCAGGATACAATTACAAATCTTGATAATTTCTCCGAACTTGCATTGCATTTTACATGCTGCAGAAGAATATATATTGCTTACATCCAACGGAACTTCATCCCTAAAGACGCAGTGCCGTTGTCCAATTGATAACTCTCTTACAGAAGGTACACTTACTGTTTGAGAAACAAAACATATGTACACCAATACACTTGTAACATCGTAAGAGGCGAATCTGTGTTTCTGCTCAGGAAATGTATAAGGAGATATTAAAAATATCTGGAACGACATACAATAAATAGGTAGATTGGATAATTTTCCTATGGAAATTTATAACCAAATATTAATAATAATAATAATAAATATTAAAAACATACTTTTCTTTTAAAAACACTAAAAAACAATTCGTTTTAAAAAGTATAAAATAATTTTGTTTTCAAGAAAACTACATTAGAAAAACCCTTTATAAATTATTAAATAAAAAAGTAAGTACAGGTGCCCCAATTGAACAGCTTATAAAGTTATTATATGAGAGCGCGTCCCGCACTTTTCGTTTTAGTTATGCATAAACAGATTTGTTTTAAAAGTAAGTATTTGAAAACAAAATTATGTTTTGCACCTTTAGTACAAATAGTTTTATTTGTATTTAAATTAAAGCATGTTTCTTCAAGTTCTTTATTATTACATGTTGTTTGCTGATGCCTCCCAAATCCTAACGTGTTCTGCGATCAGTCAAACATCGTTGCGGGCTAATATTTATTTTAGTATAGAAAAGATCTCACTAAAAAAATAAAATCATGCTTTTAAACTATGGATTTATATTAAAGTAACAAAGTAATATATTACGTCGATGTACTAAATTTTTAATCATTGTATGACGTCGGAAAATGAGTTAAATTAAGGTTTCAAAATATGAGGATACGGTTGAAACATTGCGAGTTAAAGAAAACCATGTCTTAATATGATCGTAAAATATCACTGCATAATCAGGTTTGATCGAAAGTGTGTAAATTAATTTAATTTACGATTTGTACATTCATTGGAACATAGTACGAAAGGATTTCATATTATAAGAATATACTCAGCTCTAGGTTCGGCAAAAAAATGCCCTTGTTCAATAGTATTAATATATATATATAATTTTATTAACTTAGTGGTAAAAATTTGAGAAAATATTAAAGCAATATCCATGTATATTGTTAGAATTAAGGTTCTTTACATTCATTTAACTGTAAGGAACAAATGTCGATAGAATTTAGAATATACTAAACTAAAATGTCTTATATCTTTGTACATTAATTCTAAAATGTGCAAATCATGATGATGTAACATGTGACAAATCGTGGTAGTAGAACAGATTTGTGAAATATTACAGCACAGAAAATAAAGGAATAAGGGAATACGTAGCTAAACATCAACAATTCAGTAACGAAAAAATCAGTATTAACCTTACACGTTAGAAAAATATGTACAAATATTCCTTTCATTTCTAGACAAAAGTAGAATGACCATGAAATAATGTCAGTAGTGAAATAGAGATTGACACATGAATGAGTAAAGTACCACACAGTTTAAAAGTTCAGACAACAACTATCTATGCTTACAAACGTTTCAAGGATAAATCCTTTGTGCATGGTAGATTCATCTTAGGTCCAACTTCAGCGTCTTTGCTTGGCTTGCATTCTATAGGCTACATCTGGAGCATCTCTTGCAATAGTCCAAAAGTAGTTGGACAACATAGTAGGACTCCGCTTTCCTTCATATCTCTTATCCATGGCTGCAATATTTTGATAAAGGCATCCGCCACTCTCTCTCTCTCTCTGCCTTGTGTTTCTCTCTCTTTACGGAAAAATCTCTTTGAACAGCGATCGTAAACATCACTTACAACGCTTAATTTCTTGCAAAAAGATAATTGGAAATTAGTCGGAGAATTGAACCAAAAACCTTGAGAATGAGAGTCTCACACGCTGTCCACTTAGCTACACAGACCGTAACAAAAAAATGTTAAATCAGCCATTAAACTCGCTAGTATAAGCGGTTTATTTATATACATCCTAGCTTTCAGTACCTACTCCCCCCCCACCACCACCATGTTCCCACGGTCGCTAATTTAAGATAATAAACGGAAAATGCAAAAAAAATCAATTATTAAAAAACGTATGAACATATATTTTGAAAGAAAAAAGAAGAACTATTCTTGCCCCCACGCCGGGAATCGGACGAGGTTTTTTTTTTAAATTTAGTAATCTAACGTCTAACCAATACGCGAAATTGGCAACTTCAAGTTGAATCCTTGTCAGTCTTCTTTACAGTTAAGGAGTTATTTTTTCATTTCCGTAGAAATGTCTCTAGTCGCAAGTAATTAGACAGGTATCTGGTTCCTGATTGGCCTCCTGCCAGCAAATACCATACCGCCTACACAAAATGAATTTGTAATTGAAACATTCACAGATTCCCTTCCACTCCTTAACAATAATACTTGTATGCATACCCCATAGATTAGTAGGAACGGGGGTGAAAGAGAATCAGTAAATTTTGTTAATTAAAAGTTCACTCTTTGAAGACTGTTTCAGAGTGGCTGGCAGGAGGAAAATGAGGAACCTGATTGATACCTGTCTCTTTAAAAGTTGTGTTAGTTATGTAGCAAGATGTTTTATTCAGAACATTCGCACTCCTCCACGGCACAAGGGAAGCTCAGATGGAAACAATACGGTGCAGAGCTCCGTAGGCGCGTAGGCACGTAGGGGCAGAGCTCCTTGAATTATAAGTAACACCGAGAAGAGTTTGTCCGACAGTTCGTAATTTGGTATCGTTATCAGCGCGTCAGAAAGCTGATCCAGGGGTCCCGTGATCGAATCCTGGCGGCTAAGCTTTTTACTAAACGAATTATGAAGTTCTAAACAAACGATTCTCTGAAGTTAAATTTACGTAAAACCACGTGTTGGCTAGAGGGCATGTAATGACATTAAGAATCACGGCGAAAACACTGGTTGCGAGCTTCCAGCGTGGCACGTTGGTGGGACGTTAGCTTACGAAAGAAAAAAACCCGCTTCGATTCCTGGTGGGGGCTATTTTTTTAAAACATATTTTAAAAATATCAAATTTATAATTAATAATTGCTTTCTTACTTTGTGGTAGAGTATCTTAAATTAGTGACCATGTTTTAGGGTAGGTTGGGTACGGTCAAGTTGGGTTTTGTTTCTTTATACGTTTGTTTTTTTCTTTAAAATACATTTCTCTCTTTTCACATTCATTGTTAATAATTGTATTTTGCATTTGTATTGAGCATTGGTTAGCGGAGGTTAGGTAAGCTCAGGTTGACACAGACAGATAGATTCCCCTTTCTTTTAAAACAAGGTAATAATTGCATTATTCCAACTTGAGGGTATTTCTCTCTACCTCAGGCACATTCAGAATAATTTAGCAAGTCCATCTTTTACCTTTTCACCTTCCTATTTAAACTTGCCTGTTGTGATTCCATCTTTCCCTGGCGATTTTTGTTCTTCATCTCTCGAATTACTTTATCCGCTTCTTCTTTCATTACGTCTGACAAATCTACATTGTTTTCTTCTGAATGTTTTTTCCTAATTCTTCTTGGGAGTAATACAGTTCTCTGCAGAAAATTTCAAATCTTTTCGTAATATCCACTTTATTTCTGGT
>JAGDQP010040048.1:0-17451 GCA_022664845.1 Lepisma saccharinum | reverse complement strand
AACGTAACAATAATAAGGAAAGATAAAAAGAGTAGATAACTTGAGAGAACTTTAGACAAGGAAAATCCTAACCTAACTAACTATTCAGAGCGTTCTAACCTATCTTATTCATTCTAGCTCGTTCATATTACTTGAACTCGAAAACTTGAGCTAGATTTATCTGTACTTAAAATACAATTTTGACATTGAAATTTTAGTTCACATATGAGATAATTACTACAACACAATTTGAGCAATCACAAACGGACTGGTAAATTCAATTATTACGACAGACTTTACTATTCGATTGTTGCCAGCGCAATGCAAGAACTAACACATTTCTTAATAGACCATTTTAAATAGGCGAAATACTTTCTTTCGAATTGGGTTTAAATTACTTGATTTGTAAACTGAAATTACATTACATGTTTGCATTGCTAAATTACACTGTTTCGATTTCTATTTAATATAGAAATGCAAGTTATATTTGTGTGCAAATTAAAATTAGGGAAGCAACGTTTCTTGGTTTCTACAGAATGAAATCATCATTCTACGGATCCTAAATTGTAAGAGGAATTTACTTTTCTTCTAGTTCCAGAATCGAAATACAATTTTATCCAGTACAAGAATGAAGTACTAAATTGTTCATTTCAAGAAAATATTATTTACATTTTGTCCAGTTCATGAATATAACACTAATTTGTTCAGTTCAAGAGTTCTCGACGACTTGGTCTGGTAGACCAAAAATAAAGTAACAAACTACATTCTAAGAGAGAAAAATGATATTAAGTTAAACAACTAAATTTTAGTAACAAGAATGGCTACAAGCCACTAACCTGAGTATAACTTCGACTCGGTACTCTCGTTACCATCCGAGGGCGCCATCTGCGCGCCGGTCCTGGAGTACCGCCAACAAGGGAAGAGAAGAGAGCGAGCCTGGGCGCTCGACCGCATTTATACGAGGTCACTAACTACGCCCTGGGTGACACAACAACGCGTGATTCTCTCATGACCGGAAAACCTAGAATATTCGAACTGACGTTTTCCATATGACATTGGGATTTCACAAGGAGATGATACAAAGACTATCTTTTCCTGTGTCCCAATCGTTACGTCCTGTTTTGTGGTCACACTGTCGTCCTGCTTGCCTTGGGATGACATTTAGAAGTACTGTTAAAAGACTTATGCCAAACCCCAAGCAGTACAGTGGAAACCACTTTTCGATTCTCAATAAAGATGATAATACTGTGTAGAAAGTTGGAACGAGTTATTTTGAGGGTTTTGGTTTTGATCCCCGAAACCAACGTTTCGTCACAGTATTGTGTGGGTTAATTCACGTTTTCCTTAATCCTAGTCGAGCTAGAAGCTGGGACAATGAGGTCGGAGTAACTGAAGGCTAACTGAAGATCCCACACTCCCACGCTTTTGCATGGTATGGTGGAGAATATTCACTTGCACTGACCAAACAATTTGAGTATAAAAGTTCAAATTCATACCGCGAGTTAGTCGCATGAAAGGTTGCCTTGACACTGAATTTAAGTATTTTTCATGAGGATCCATTTGGGATATTTGAGCCCGAAATCTGGCACTTTTCGGAGAAATATCATGTCTGAAGAAATCAGACATCAGAAAAT
The DNA here is from genome assembly GCA_022664845.1 of Lepisma saccharinum. NCBI lineage: Eukaryota > Metazoa > Arthropoda > Insecta > Zygentoma > Lepismatidae > Lepisma > Lepisma saccharinum. The sequence goes on along the minus strand of JAGDQP010040048.1, from coordinate 15,838 downwards.
ACAAAATATAATAATGGATTAATTAAGACCAAAATGGTAGAACATTATAGAAATTTACCCCTCACAAATAGTACAGCTAAAGGTACAAAAGAGGGTACCGTAACAAATACGATCCATTTGACAGACGGATACCTGACACTAAACAGGATATAAATCATAATAGGTGCATGAATCAAGAACCTTGTTGATAAAAGTAGATTTTGATCAGTAGAGTGGATAACATAAGTTATAACGTCGTGATTTCATGGGCTTGCCAGTGTTGCAAATCTCCCATACAGTTATTTTTTTTTAAATTCCACTACGTCGGATTATTAGACATTTCGCATCCTCTAGTAATGGTAAAAATCATATGGAAAATAGTATTGCAAACAGCAGATAAATTATTCATTTGGACTTTTCATTCGCAAAGTGTTATTGGTTGCAACACTGTAGACTGCGCTTCACAGATGATGTTTATCATGATTAGGGGATACCAAATATCTAATAAGAAGCAGACGTAGTGCAATTTGAAAACAATCTTATTCCAGGCTGGCAAAACTCCCAACCCAATGACATCACATTTTAATTTCTGATATCCATCATAATGATTCAAACTTCCATCAACATCCGTTTTACCCACATCTTATGGTTTATAAGTTTATATTAATTTCATTTACCAGTGTTAGAAATCGGTTTGGGGTTCGTAGTTGGAACCTGTGCTACTCTACGTAAGGAAGCAATTTTCTGAAGCAGTTTATCTTAACATTTTTTGTTGATATAATCTCACGTATCTGTTTGTCAAACGAGTTCTACATGTTACGATATATCTTATACTTATTTGTCAATGTGGAGAATACATAGTTAAACAAAATAAATTAGGCGTAGCTCAGAACTTTATACATGGGCTGCCGCCATTCTTTAGCAGCGAGAGATCTATTTGGATGTTAGGAAAGATTTGCCGAAACTTTTTCAATAACACCTCAAACTCATTGGTAGCCGTAGTAGATTCTGATTTGAATGTTGTCCATTATCCACATGAGTTATTACAGGGAAATGGAATTCCCGTTTGTCTCAGGACACTCTCATTCTATCTGAATGGCCTCTACGAGACCTTTGCAGGGAACCTCAACCACCTTCGTAGCTCTAGTGGTTCCTGAGTTGATGGACGGAAGGGGGTATAAGACTTTCCAGCTGGGATTTGTTTTGAATTTGAACATATTATATGTCATTTAGGCATCTCAGGCTCAGGTGGGGATAGGGTTGGCGAGTGGATGTTATAATGTAGCCGGTCATGGCCTAGTAACTAGGTACCATCCAGGAATTTATCTGGTATGACAGGAAACTACGCTCTGTTCTGAAGCCTAAAAATAATATTTACATAAGACTCAAAGACCACACTAGGTCCCATTAAAAGATATGAAATTTGTTCACAAAAATACATCACTCTGTCACTGACTAATGGAAATTCAAATATTGAGATGCAAATCAACAAGCAGTAACGATGTATGGCTTTTCATTTTAGAAATTGAAATCATTTTAACTATACGAAATGAGAGTATAAATAAAGAATTATTGTTTACTAGATAAAAGATGTTACATCATCAACCAAGCGGATGTGTCCCACTGGTAGAGCATTGAATTAGCATACACGAGATCCTGAGATCGTTCACAGCGACCGACCATACTGATTGAGGTTTTTCTCAGTCACACCAGGCAAATGCCGGGATGGTATCTACAATATAGGCCCTGGTCGTCTACCTTCCACGATCCTTTTCGCACCTTTCTACAATCTTTCGGGACAATTTTTTACATAAATTTACGGCTCGGGCAGGAACAGCTTTTTTCTCATTTTACTTTGATGATAAGATTATGTTAAATTTGGATAAGGAACCATCAATGTGTACGCTTAATTTCTATGATCAACTTCATTGTTGCGCATGCCTATGTACAGAATGCAAACAATATATGTATAAAAAGAATTCCATAGCTACAAACATTTCAACTATACTCTTGCAAAGGACGCAACTTGAATAGTGTGAATGGTTAAAAAAAGCAACGGTAAGTTTTCGAAAATTATTAATGACTAGTGTATGAACGTAGAAAGTCCTATTTTCGAAAGCCTAAAAATGACCGATGTAATCGCGTGTGCAATATTTAAAGCAACACCGTAACTGACTTACTCAACCTCCACGTGCCCTTGGTCACCAATCTTATTAAATTTCCTAATGCGCATGGACACGTAAGGGCAAGGAGGAGCATTTGCCCCCTGACTTTGATCTATTTTCTAAAATATACAATTTTATTAACAGCAGAAACTGTAATTCGGTATATATTTTTAACAGTTGCTTTTAAAATTATTTCACATCAACTATGTAACTAAAATCTTTAACATAGCTGTTTTGATAACCTATTAATTGTTACTGTGAGTTATTTTTTCTCTCTGTATGTTTGCTCGTTCCAATAGCTGACGTCCGTTTGGCAACGCCTGTTGTTTCTATCTCTTTCCTGTCCTATCTTACCACTAACATCTCCCTTACTCAGAGAGGAACATCCGGAGGATACAAATACAAGATCGACGATTGACAACATGTAAAATTAAGCTCTTCCTTGGGGAGGTGGTCGGAGAGGGGGCAGGAAAAATCAAGAAAAGATCGCGGAACTTGAAAATTGTAGGTTGTTTTCGACCAGATTATGATACTAGCAATAACAGTGCGAAAGGTGAAGAGATTTTACAGAGGCTGCTTTGTTTTGTAACAGGGTCAAAGGCATTGGCTCTGACCAGGATGGGAAATGGTTCCAGCTTCCTTAGCGGAGAGGAAGTACTTTCTTTTCCTAAGGATTTATGCTTGAATTAGATAGAACCTGGGTTATTGTCAGAAGCTGATTCCTACAACACAGATAAAGCCTATCTCCTTGAACAGCGTAATACATAATAAGAAAATGACGAATTCGAGGATTGAAGAATGTAATAAAAAAGACATAGGATTCCGAAACCATCCTCAATCCTAATAAAAAGCATATAAACACTAAACAGAGACAAATTTTACTCCCGCAGATGTGTCCTTCCCGGGGGATGGGGTAGTTTTTTCTAAAAATCAGAAGTCCCTTGTGTAGAGGGAAATCTCTCCCGTCCCACCACAATTCTGCTCTCTGATTTGACACTAATAAAAATAAGAGGTTTATATATATGCGTGAAAGTCATGTACTCACTCAGTGAGTTGTTTTTATCATTATGAGTTTGGCGGGATTTCGTAGCTCTAAGCGGGAATTTATTTATTATCTTGACGGGAATTCGATTTGAGGAAAACTGACACCAGTGTTCGCTTTTAAAAAGACTGAACATTGCGTTGTAGCAATATAGAAAATGCTTCCCCTAGATGAATAAATAATTGAGCAAACACTATGTTTCTTACTACGGGTGTTGCCATCCAGATTTGTGGAGAAATTTGCTTGAGTGCTAAAAATAAACTAACGTGAGTTCGCAAAATCAGACAATTTTCCAGTGGACAATGTATTGTCGGTAGATTATCCTTGGTACCTCTGCGCTTTTTAGTTTTGTTTCTTGTTTAGTTTTAGTGGGTTTTTGAACAAAAGAATTCTCACAAAGAAGCAAGCACCAATGGCCAGGTATTGACTATGACTTCAAGAAGGATGCACCGAAAGGTGGACGTGCATTTAGACGGCAGTGGCTTCAGTACTATCCCTGGCTTACATATTCTTGCATATTAAGGGTCCATTTTGCAAGAACGGTGTCCTATTTCACCCGGGAGTACATCGTGGCTTTCAAGGTACTTTCATTACTTCACCAGCCTTTGAGTTTGAAGACTTGAATGAGGAGTACTGTAAACATATGCGTAACAAATGGAACATCGAGTCTACTGACAGTGCATCTACCTTTCTAGCGATTCAAGACAGTACTAACGCGAATGCTGTCAGAGTTGACTTGTTTTTAAGCGCGATTGTTGGCAAACCAATTGAAGAAAACAAAAAGAAGTTGGGTCCAATTGTAAAGGCAGTTGTGCTCTGTGGGACACACGACATACCGATCCACGGGAAGCACGATGAACGTTCCAATTTAGAGGCTCTTCGTAACTTCCGCTGTGATGGCGCTGCTGAGAATGATATTTTTAGGACTCATTTAGTATCTGCAGCAAAGAACGCAAAATACACGTCTCATGAAACGCAAAATAGCATTATACAGCAAGCTTCTCAAATGATTAAAGAAGATATTGTAAACGATATGCGTTCAAGTGTAGGGGTTTCCTTGCTGACAAAAGTGCGGACACCACAGGGACTGAACAATTATCACTTGGAGTGCGACACTGGAGTGAAAACGAAAAGCAAATTAAGGAGTTTCTGGGATTTGTTCCATTACAGGAGGAAACCGCTGAAGCGATATCAAATACAATTCTTCAGGCTGTGGAATCATTTGGACTCGACATGTCCAAATGTTTAGGGAAAGGTTGCGCAACCATGTCTGGAAAAGTTTCAGGGGTTCAGAAAAGGATATTCGATAAATTTACGCGAGCTCAGTTCTACCATTATACATCGCATCTTCTGAACCTTGTAAACGATCTCAACGACATTACTCTCATCAGTAAAACTTGCGGTACGATCAAAAGAGTCATTGCATTCTTTCGTGACAGCTACAAACGTAAAAGACATGTGCGAAAGATTCCGCTTTTCTGTGAAACGGGATGGACCATGAAGTCTAAGAGCATCCGATTGTTCACTGAAAATTTCGTTGATATAATTAATGCTCTGGAAAAACTTGCAGAATTCGACCCAAACAAAGAAACACATCAAAATGCTGAATTTTATCTTAATGCGTGCACATCATCCAATTTCATCGTTAGTATGGTGTTTATAGTGCAATATTAAGCCAAACTCAAGCCGCTGGCAAATGTGTTTCAGGGCGTAGAAATAGACCGAGCGTGCATTGAAGACAGCATTTCAGTATTGAAACAGTTGATTTAGAAAGACAGAGAAAATGCCAATAAAAAATGTGCAGAGTTATATGCACTTGTAAAACAATTTTGTGAACGCATTGATGTGGTGCCAATGTGACCTCGCTGCACTTTACGGCAACAGTATCGCGGAAACTAGCCGTCAGAAAATGTAGAAGAGTACTTTCGTCGGCAAATATTTGTACCATATTTCGATTCACTTATTGCTGCTTCAAACTAAGATTTTCCCCTGAAAACCAGCATTGACGGGAATTGTTTGTTTGCATCCCCAAATATCTAAGAAATTGTTAGACGACGAGTACATCAAAGTGGTAAAGAAATTAGCGGTTGTGTACTCCCATCTACTCGATAACTTGGAAGCTGAGGATACAAGTTAGTTTGTTAAGTGGACCACTCCAAACGGTGACTCTGTCATGCCGGAAACATTCGATAGAGTGATTGGTGCAGCTTTAATGTACCCTTCTGTGGCTACTGCCGCGAAGATTGCAAATGACTTTATTCGTTACAACGTGCTCAATCGAAAGATTTTTTTGGCACAATACGGTAAGTGAACATGTGGTTAAGATTAACCATGAGAGATGATCGACTTTCTGGACTGTGTATGTTAAGTCTCCACCGACAGAAACTGCACAGTGATCCAGACTTTTCCAGAGTGATTGACTCTTTTGGGAGGTAGCCAAGGTGTGTCTAATTTGTGTTTCGGTAAAAAAAAATGCGTAGCCTTCTACAGGAAAGGACAAGGAAGAAATATCGTCCTTTGTACTAGTAACTATTTGCGTTCATAGATACGTTTAGAGTTTTTTAAGTTCTCATGGATATATTTATATTTAGTGTTTGCTGATCAAGATGTATCTATAGGACAAATGGCTGGTACATTTTGAAATGGCTGGTACATTGATAAGCTGAACCAAATTCAAATCAAGACTCTGGAGTGTTGTGAGCTTATCTTATATCCCTTTCAAGTTTACTGGCTCGTAGTACTGGGCAATATGATGTTTTTATAGCAACTACGACAGTGTTTAGAAACATTCTTCCTGGTCACCTCTTAACCTATAGTTGGCCTAGCCCATGTTGGCTTGCTGGAAGCTTATGGAGGGTTCAGCTTCGCTATTGTGCTTCTCTTGTCACTGTTTCCATGTCGTCCCACCTCAAAGTGAGTTTCAGCTCCGGTTGGTCTGTGGGGATTTTTTACTTCAAGTATGTCCACGTTGTACTAAAAATAACAGATTTTAAAAGATGGCATTTTAGGTAAGAATTGGTTTTATATTTAGAAGTACAAGTATGTGATGCATTGAGTGCAGTGATACCAATGCTATGAAGATTCCCACTTTTGAAAAAGTTGTTTCAGTAATTTCAACCTTCAGCTCGAGCCCCTGGATAATATTGTCACAACTATTTCGAACTACTTTTCTCCAAAGGCAGGGCTTGTTACATCTTTGCAATCCCCGTGATAAACTTCTCGCATTTCCAAGGTAAACGTACATGATACACACACACGTGTGGAGGTGGATAAATTGCACTCATCAATAAGACAACAGATTAAGAGAGAGACAGTATCATCAATTTTGAAAATTTGTAAGCTGGTGTGAATGGGTGGGTCGGGCTCCAAGCCTCGCCCAACACTTTGAAATGTACATATTATATTTTGAATGCAAATTACAGATGTATTTTCATTATTTACAATGCTGCCTAAAATTTTTGTATGTAGAGTTTTCTTAGAGTAACATTAAGAAATATTATGTTTAATTAGTAATTTCAGATGTGTGCAATATTGAAAGTTTCGAGCTAACGTGGGTTTTACGCGAAACTGATATCTACTATTAAAATGAAAATGTACAACTGTTGTAAATAATTTCACAATAAAGTTTCTTCTAAGCCTTTTTATCTCCCAGGTACATGTAAATGCACAATTATTTGGACATAACGTGATTCTTGGCGGCCATATTGAATTTTTATTGAAAACGGTTAGCACTAACGATTTTTCTTCATTAAAATGTGCTTAATAATTTTTGTTACATAAGCTTTCATCTGAAATTAACGGTCTTCGAGAAAGAGATAATAGGTGCGCGTTGGCCGCCATATATATTTCCACCATTTTTTAACTTTTGGACAAATATTTCGGGCTGGTTTTAAAGTCAGTTTTACAATTTGCATCAGCATAAAGAGATTAAGCCATGTGGAATCTACTGTACATTGATAGCAAGCGAGACCATTTTTTTTTGACAGGTTGCCCCCTAATCAGGAAGGCAGGGTTACAATGAGTGGGCGAGAACACGAGCTGTCCTGCAATAAGCATTAAAAAAACAAACAAAAAACTTCGGCTTTGAGGAACAGAAAAGCCACTCTCAAGGACTTAGGCATAAATATGGCTAATTATGGCGAAGGAATTAGTCGTCGGAGTGTTACAGGAACACTGTTGTTACGGGGCAAATGTCACAGCGACCAAGGAAAAAGGACGAATTACTCCACACGGCTGGGTGAGGAAGTCTCTAGATCAGGGGTTCTTAACCTGAGGCCCAGTGTGGATAGGGTTCAGGGAGTAAGCAAGATTCAGATGAAAAATTACATTTACACTCACTGAGTGTTTAAGTTGTGTGAAAAGCAAATTAGTCTACTTGAAATTATTTCAATAATGACACTATTGCGTTCGGAACACTCAAATTTTAAAATAAATAATATGCTTTTCTTACTCGTTTGGAAGAAACTATATTCTCGGAGTAGTAATTGTGGTCTCATACCTGAGACCACCTTCAAGTGTGACTACTTTTTGGTTTAAAAATATAGGTATATGTGTAAATTACTGTTAAAGGAGGTCTTATATACAATATTTTGTTAAAGTATATATTGTTACTTACTAGCTTACAACATTTGTTTACGCAGTACTTTCCACTTCATAGTCATCATCATCATCATCAGCAGCAGCAGCGTTCTGCCAAAAGCGGCAGGTCCTTTAAGGCAACCATATCTCTCAATTCATACCGATCTTGCGTTTTCCTTTTTATCTCAAAATGCGATTTATCTTCCTTAATACTATCAAGGAATTGGAATCACATTCTCCCACTTCCTCTTTCTACCTCAGGCACACCTTTAATTGAGTCCTTCAGTATATGTAATCTCTGCGCAACCAATGTACTAACGAAATTATTTTTCTTTTCTTAGTCTCCAGTATTGTCCAGCTATTATTCTCTTCACCACTTCTTCTTTTACATCTTCTGCATCAAGTTGATTTTTCCATTCTTCTCCACGTACTCATTTCAAAGGCTTCAAATTTTCTTCACACATGCGTAGAGTCCACGTTTCTCCTCATACAAAACATTTAATTAATTTCTTCCTCAACTCTTTGTTCATCAATCCGCTAAAGAGATTCTTCTTCTTAGTAAGCATCTGCTTCGCCATTGCTATTCTCACCTTTATATCACCTCACTTACCAGGTGTATGCATAAGTTTTTGCCGGTTTTTGTGGTAAAGAAAACACGTAATTTTCAAGGGAAATTAATTTTGTTTTATTAAAAATATTGGCCATCGGCTTCTACACATTTCGCCCATCTTTCAGGTAATTGATGCATACCATGCCAGAAAAACTGCTTGTCTTTTGCGGCAAACCATTCGTCGAGCCATTTTCCAACGTTTTCAAAATTGCTGAAGTGCTGCTCTGCGAGCGCGTGCCCCATTGATGCGAAGAGGTGATAGTCAGATGGCGCCAGGTCTGGGGAGTACGGCGGGTGCGGAAGGATGTCCAATCCAAGCGATTTCAAGGTGTCTTTCACTGGTTTTACTGTGTGAGACGGCGCATTGTCGTGTAACACAATCACTTTACCATGTCTTCGGGCCCATTCCGGTCGTCTTTCGATCAATGCGTGATGTAAATTAATCATTTGTTGGCGATAGCGTTGTGCATTAACGGTTTCGCCGGACTTCAAGAGTTCATAATACACAATACCGCTCTGGTCCCACAAGACACAAAGCATGGTCTTCTTGCCGAAGCGATTTGGCCTTGGTGTTGAAGGACCGGCTTAACCAGGTGAAAGCCACGATTTTGTCCGCTTCGGGTTTTCAAAATAAATCAATTTTTCGTCACCCGTCATAATTCGATACAAAAAGAATTTTCTTTCGTGACGTTGAAGCAACATTTCACAAGTGACTTTATGATTTTCCATTTGACGTTCATTCAAATCGTGTGGGACCCATTTACCCAGTTTATTGATCTTCCCCATTGCTCGTAAACGTCTGCTGATTGTTTCTTGTAACACATTTAATGGTTTTGCCAATTGCTGTTGAGTTTGAGATGGGTCATCCTCCAATAACACCTGCAATTGCTCGTTTTCGCACTTTTGTGGTGTACCAGAGCGCGCACTGTCTTTCACATTGAAATCACCACTTTTAAATTGTCGAAACCATGTCTCACATGTTCTAATCGATGGAGCGTGTTCACCATATGTTTCTACCAGCACACGATAACTTTCAACAGCCTTTTTCTTTTGATTGAATAAGAAAAGCAATGCGTGCCGCAAATGTTCTTTTTCAGGCACAAAGTTCTACATGATCACTGAACGATAAAACAAAGACGCTAGTGTTTGGTGGACTCAACTTGTGTGTGTTTGTAGTTTAATGTCAGACGAACAAAATGACGTGTATGTCAAATGAATACGCTGTGTACTTTTTGATGGGGCCATCTCTTAGTTAAACCGGAAAGTACTTATGCATACACCTGGTATAATACTTCCCAAATAGGCCCTACCTGAATCTGAATACCTGTTCTACCCTTTCTTTTCCGATGTTGATGTTTGCTGTAGCTCAATTTGTTCCAATTACCATCATTTTTATTTTATTTTCATTTCATGTTCTTGACAGTTTTCTGCCGCTGTCTTAACATCGTGTTAAGTGATGCTTCATTCTCTGCTAGAAGAACCATATTATCTGCAAATCGAATGCAGTTTACAATTACCTTCTCTCCCCCACATTTTATCAATTCAATTAGCATCCACATACGCTGCTTTACCAATTTCCATTTCTCTAAGAGCCTTCACAAACTCTTCTCTGACTATTGTGACCCCTTTATCAGCATAATTTACTTCAGCTTCTTTAATCTTTGATGTATGTGGACGTTTCATACAGTTCTTCTATGCAGTGTTCGATTTGTAGCGGGGGATGGTTGGGATTATCCACCTCTCGACAAAATTTTCTTTGGTACTTTTTACAGAAACATACCATTAACCTGGGATATAGATGATCTCAAAATACCGTATAATACATATATGACTAATTCTTCCCCCTCTCTGGGAATTGCACAAATCGAACACTGCTTCTGTGTATTCTTTCCAATCCAATCAGTAGCGGTTCCTACCTTGGGTTCAATGGTTCACTGAACCGTTAGGTATTTGAGAGCAGTAATAATAAATTTAATTCACTAAAATATTCAATTTTTTAATGTAAAGATTGTTACTTTTATAGAAGTGCTGTCCAGTGGAACGTGAAAAATGGCCACTTTCTTTTTAGTCTATGGAACGTCTTCAACAGTGTATAAGTCTATGGTTGCTTTCCAGTTCCCACTGCGGCTTTTCGCTGTACCATTGAGTAAATACCTCCCAATGGCTGTACTCAAAAATGAACCTGATGCATGGGGGCAGTTGAACAGACTTCTTCGGGGAGGCGAAGAGAGGCGGCAATGTCTCTTCGGGGCTGGAAGGGAGGAAAGGGGAAGTAAGATCTCGCTGCATAGCTTGGTAGTTCAGGCGAGCATAACTACTTCGGGTTTCCGTTCGGATATCTTCGGAGATAGTTCACTTATACAGCAAAGTTAGTTTAGGTTACGCGAAGCACAATGGAAATAAAATGGATGCAGTTACATAGACAACAATACATCCACATTTTAACTTAAGAAATACATTTAAAATATTTTTTTTTTTAATATATAGAATAAGTATGCATCTTGTGGGTTGTTGAGTAAAGTAGAGTGAAATTATCATGGTTGCTGTAGGAATAGTCATAAAGACAGGTTTCGGAACTATGCTAGAAACACCAATAGAAACAGTTTCAGAAATATTTTTTGTCTGTTTGTTTAGAATGAGGGTATCTTGACGAGAAAATCTGCCTATTTAAAGAGGCGTTATATAGGTAATCTGTAAACGCCTTTTAGAATTCCGTAAACAGGGTTACCGGCAGGATTTTCAGTTTGCGGGGTGTAAAGTCAAAATTGAGAGGGTGTAAGTAAAGTTTTGTACTGTTTCTATCGATTTTTCACAGCAAAAATTTTAATGTTGGGGGTATTGTCGAGACTTTGGGGGTAAACACACCCAACAGGGGATTCTGGTGGAATCACTGCGTAAATATGTTAACATGAAGTACCCGGTTACTTACATCCAGTCTTGTAATACCAAAATTTTCACTAGATATACCAGCGAATCTTTTAGTTTATGAATCTTTTATAAGCGGAGAACACAGTGCAACGTTTTCGGTGTTCCAGTGCGACCATCACTATTTTCTTATGTTAAATCAACACAACAAACGGTGTTGATCTTGGTAAGGAATTTGAATTCGAATTTTATTTATGGCCTTTTGGAATCTAAGGCTCAGGCCGGCATAGAGGAAGGGAAAGGATGCAGGAAGTGTCGGCCAGGCCAAAGTTGAAGGTGCCATCACGGTATTTATCTAGCGTGGCTGAGGAAAAACCTCTAATTCAGGATAGCTGTTGTGTGTTGTTGAGTGAAGCAAAGTGAAGAAGCGCAAGATAATATACCGGGCATATAGAATAGGCATGCATGTTTTGTAGGAAACCGTGACAGTTCTAGTTAACCGCTCCGTGCAATTTCTTAACCAAAACGATTTTTCATTAATAACATCAGAAGAAAAACGAAACAACAAAGAGTTTGGAAGGCCTCTTCCTGTTCTCGAGATAAAACAAAAGCAAACGAGTCGAGGTAAGGATTTTTAAGGTTCAAATTTTCAAAAGAAATAGATTTACAAATTTTCTACCATGAAGGAAAGACGGCTGCTGACTTCTTGTATAAAGAAGCCCCAAACGCCTTCTGTTAGAAGATCAGGAGAAACCTCTACGTCATGCCTTCTGTTAGAAGATCAGGAGAAACCTCTACGTCATTCTAAGTGTCATGAAAGGTAATGTGTATTTTTTTTTTTTTTTTTGCAAACTAATATTTTAGATAATACATAAAAATTTCTCTTATACAATTAAAGACCTGAATCGGATGTTATCCCAAGTGGATCTAAGCAGCTTTTAGGTGAAACTAAAAAATATATACATGCCCACGTGTTTCAGGATTAATAAAGAACTTAGTAATTCGTCAGGCCAGCAAACATTTCATTCAAAGAAACACGGGAGCTTGGATAATCTTGAAACGTTTGCAATTCAGGTTTTTAGTTGCAGCTGTTTTTAGTTAGATCTGATAAAATTTTCAAAGCATCCTAATGATTTTTTCCTTTAGAAGTATGTATTTAAAATTACTGAACCGCCAGTTTTTGGAGGCACGAGCCGCCACTGAATCCAATACACCTTTACTATCACTAATAGAGGGTACCTCCCAGTCGGTACATTTTTGTCCTTCCAGTGACTAAACAGTTTTGCTTGTCTTCCAAATTCCATAATTCATCCTCCTTTGTACATCAGATCGTATTTTGTTGTTGTTTCCAAGTCATCTACTTCATTGCATTTCTTTATCACCCATGTTTCTCTTCGAAGTTCATTATTTAGCTTGCTGTTCACCTTTTACCTTCTTCTGTACCTATACACTCACATTTTCTTCATCACTTCTTCTGTAACCCATTCTCTCTTATTTATTCTCTATTCATGATATATTACTTATTTTGCGTTATCCAGCAAACAGTACTTTATAAATCCCATTGTCCGCTCGTACTTCCACCAGTTCGTACCGAATTTGAGAAATTTTCTTCGAACTTTTCCACAAATCTATTTTTAAACTCTTTCAGCCGTTTTCTATCCTCCCACTTTTCTCTCCACATGTCTCGGTCTACTGCTATCCTCATCCACGTAACTCCCGAAAAACGCTTGATTTCATCTGCCCATCTTGCTTTTGGACGTCGTCTCGGTCGTTTCTTTTCTCTGCGAATCCAATATAGTACATTCGTCGTCCATCTTCCATCTGTTCGTCTAGCTATGTGACCGGCTCATTTCCAATTCATCCTTTTCGCAGTCTTGATAATATCTTCTAGCTTTGTTTGTGCGCAAATTCATTCGTTTGTTTTCCTGTCCCTCCTAGTGATTTTTAACATGTATCTCTCCATTGCTCTTTGTGTGACTCTTATTCCTTGAGTAGTTTGCGTATTCAATGTCCAAGTATGTATATAAACCGTATATCATTGCAGGTGAGATACATTGATTATAAACTTTACGCTTGAGACACAGTGGTAGTTTGTTTTTGAAAATAAAGCGTAGTCTTCCAAACGAACTCCACGCCATTACATCTTCTATTTATTTCATCCGTCAAATTGGCATTCAGTGTATGAACTGGCCAAGGTAAACATACTCAGCAACTATTCCTATTGTCCGTGAATCTTTATTTCTTTCCTTGCAGTACGTTGATTATACAATACTTGTGTTTTACTTAAATTCATTTTAAGTCCAATTTTCGAACTCTCATTACACAGCTCTTCCATTCTGGTTTGTAGTTCTTCTGCACTTGAAGCAAACAGGATTATATCATCAGCGAATAGCATGTGATTAAGGTAATCACATTGATTTTTATTCCAACTTCATCCCAGTTTAAATTTTGGAACATTCCTTCCAGGACTGCTGAAAATAATTTTGGAGAAATTGAATCTCCTTAGCTTATCAGTTTTCCAACTTAAAATTTTTCGCTCTCTTGCTGTAGTCTAATGACAGATGTTTCAGCCAAGTAAATGTTTCGCAGTAACTTGATGTATGCACTTTCGATGCCTTGATGTTCAAGTGATTTAAGTACTGCTGACAAGGAGACCGAATCGAAAGCTTTTTCGAAATCTATGAATCCCAAACACAGTGGAAGTTCATATTCATTAGTCCTTTCCATAACTTCATTCAATGTTTGTATGTGGTCCATTGTGAAATCCACGACAAAATCCGGCTTGTTCCCTTCCCTGGTTAAATCCAAGTCCCGTTCAATACGATTCAAAATAACCTTGGTGAACATTTTGTATAGAACTGACAGTAGACTAATTGGTCTGTAGTTTTTGACGCGTTCTTTGTCCCCTTCTTGTACAATAAAATAATAATAGCATTATTCCAACTTGAGGGTAATTATCTCTCTTCCTCACGCACATTGAGAACAATTTCACAAGTTCTTCTTTCATCTTTTCACCTCCCCATTTAAACACCACCTCTGCTGTGAATCCATCTTCTCCTGGCGCTAAATCTTCTCTTCTTAGTTCTTCTTCGGAGTAATACAAATCTCAGCAGAAATTTTTAAACATATTTTTAATTTCTTCCTTATTTCTGGTTACGGTCCCGTCTGGTCTCTTAACCGCAATTATTTGTTTTCTCCCTGTCATGAACTGCTGTTTGGTTTTCTTCACACTCTTGTTTTCCTCGATTGTATTTCTAACAAGAGTTTCGTTGTATCTTCGTACACCCTCTCTTATTATCTTCCTTATGGTTTCATTTAGTTCTATGAATTTAATCCTCTTTATGTGTTTTTCTTCTTTCATTTCCCTCCTTTTCTTTGTCAAGAGTTTAGCTTCTTCTCTCTTTTTCTTTTTGATGCCTGCTATTTCCTTTGCCTTCTCTCTTGGTATCCCAGTCAGTATTTTATTTCTGCTATTGATATGTTTTTCGTCTTCTAACTCTTCCAAGGTGCTGAATATGTTGCTTAGTTCTATCTCGAATGTCTATTTATTTTTGGATGGATTTTCTAGATGTAAAACTGGCGACTTTCCTCTGATAGGCTTCTTCCTCTCAAGTCCAGTATTTAGTTACAGCTTACATCTCACCATACTACGCTCACTTGAGATTTTGAAACTGTTCAGAACAGACACGTCTTGAAGAATTTCACTGTTATTCGATAAAACGTAGTCTATTTCGTTTTTAGCTCCATTTTTCATGTCCACTTCCTCTTGAAAAATGTATTGGAAATGAACAGTCTGTTGGCTTCTGAGAATTCCACTAACTTCTCTCCTCTTTTGTTTATTTTGCCAAATCCAAAGTTTCCCAGTTTCGTGTCGCTGCTCTGCTTAGTTCTTACTTTCGCATTGAAGTCTCCCATTACAATTTTACAATGTGATTTGCTGCTATACAAAATATTCTGTATCTCCTCGTATAAGTCTTCGATTTTCAACTCCGGATATGACGTTGTTGGAGCATATACTTGTATAATTTCTATTCTGTATATCTTGTTTATTTTTATTACTAGCCGTGCGATTCTATCTGAAATTCCTTCAATTTATGTGATCCGTGTCTTCAGGTCTTTTTTTATTATAAAGCCTTTCGGTGTGCCATCTTAACCTGGCTAAGACCATTTTTAACCTGGAAAATAAACAACTGAATATTGGACGATAAAGAGTACGTTCTCATTATTCAAAATGTAGTTGACAAACCTACTAGGACCCCCTCAAAAAGCTTTAATAAGTCGGTGGAGGCAGTTTAAAAGCATTACATACCATACAAAAATATTATACAAAGCAAAAAATCAAAGTTCCGAAGAACAATTACAATATTATTATAACTTATTACAAGCATATTATAGAGAATTCATCACTAGCTGAACTATTTTTTTCGGAATTCAAATTTATTATGGTACCATAGGGCAATTTCTAACAATATATATGGTTGACATTAACACAGAAAAATTAACAATTTTTCAATTGCCATTACTTGAACCCGCATCTTCCAGTTGCCGGCCTGGTATTCTGTCCATTACACCACCATGGCAAATCATTTTTCTATGTAT
>JAGDQP010040046.1:0-17453 GCA_022664845.1 Lepisma saccharinum | reverse complement strand
AGCGTTAAATCTAATTTCAAAGACCGTTAAAAACTATAAAATGTACAGTTTCAATAATAAAATGCATTAATTAACTGTAGACAACTATTAAAAACCGTTTATTTTATAAATATATATACTTAATATTTGTGAGTTATATTTGATCTCGCTTCGGGTTGCTTATCATGTCTATAGAAATGTAACTTTCCAAATTTTATTGCACTAAGTAGTAATCATCAAACATTATGTAAGAGGAATTCGAGTTTTAGTAACATCAACATGTTATCAATTCATGTCCAATAAATTTTGTACTTTGTTATTAAGCTGAACGAGCAAAGATTTTTACCATGCGGCCGTAGTTTTAAGTGGTAGAGCATTGTCTTCACATTGTGAGGTCCTGGGTTCGAAACCAGCAGCTGGCTATCCTGATGGAGTTTCTTTCAGCACCGTTGAAAATTTTCCGAAGCATTCCTGGAAAATAAATACTAAGGTATTATACTAATATGTACAGTTTAGGGCAAAATATTTGTTGTAAGATTTGGGCATTGTTTGGAGGAAGATTGCGTTGTTCTGTGGAATGTGTAGGCTATTAGCCGAATCTGGTGGTGATGCATGTAGCCTATCTACTCCTTGTACTTATTTCTCTCCAAGATCATACTCTGGAATGCTGTAAAGATACGCCAACCGATTGAAGATGAGAATCACTGGAGTAAATCGTTCACGGTCGTAATCATGGTAACTTAGCCCCTGCGTAGCTTCGTCTTAAACTTCAATCTATGATCTTTGACTGAAAATTATGTTTAAATTTCGGATTAGTTTAGAAAAACTAAAAAAAAAAAAAAAAAAAAAAAAACAGTGGCAGCGATTGACAAATCTTTAAAGGCCGTCAAATGGGAAAGGGACACGCACGATTAAAACCCTTTAAATCTCTATAAATTAAAGATCGTTCATAATTTTTCAGTTTCATTTTGCCTCTCTGACTGTGTAATAAAGAAATTGTTACGGAAACCTAGATGCTAATTGTACATGGTAAAGACAAATGAAGACAAAAGTTCTTAGCCTTGCACCGAGGAACGCTTCTCTTAAAAATGAGATATCAGATTTCTCATTTAATTATAAATGACCGCATACCGGTTTGGAAATAAGATCAGTATTTTATGGAAATGGATGCGGGAAAGAATCGGCTAGAGGTTTAGTTGAAGGTACTATCCCGGCATCTTACTAGTTCGACTAAGAGAAATCCCTGGAAAAACCCTCAGTCAGAATAGTTAGCCGCTGGTATCGAATTCAGGACCGCTCGATTGCCGAATTCAACTAACTCGCCCGATTTTTAGATGACAAATTTGAATACCTGAAATATGACGTCATTTATTACGAGCCTTCAAGTTAAACTCATAAGTAAACAATTTCTCAGTTAAAATAAACAATTTCAAAGTCCTAAATAACTCATTTGATCGACCATAAGTGCTATCTTAGTTTCCAAAATTTGATCGTTGCTCATCATTCGGCCAGTATTTTTCAAAATCTTTAAAGATAGAGAGGCGTGAGTATAAAATGTTTCTTCCGAAATTATCATGTACTAGTTTACTTTCATAAATATTACTATTCTCTTGCTAGTAGGAACATCCGTTCCTTATTTAAACTGTTGCCAAGCATTATATTCCTGGAGAATATTGCAGGCAAGTTCTCAATGTTCCTAGAATATTGCTAAAATATTGTAGCTAAAATGGAATATTCTTGTAATAATATATGTTTTCCTGTTATTCTCTTTAGTTTATTCAGTTGCTTTGAAGTGTCTTTTTATGGATAAACATTACTTTTACTTTCTGCATATCACCTTCCTTGTATAGAAACAATTCAGTCGTTTCCAGTCTAGTAATCAAATATCAGAGAGTTACTTTTTTCAATCAAGGTATTGAGATGATACTCAGAAAGACTTTAAAAAGGAGAAAAATAATTCACAAAAATTTAAAGCTTTATGACTTTGAACATGCATCACTTTCTGACAGACCAAGAAAATTGAACCTCGGATTGAGTTGTATGGAGTAGTGTCGCGCTAGATAAATCTCATACAGATGAATAATAAACCAGGAAATCCAGTTCGAGAAATATAAAAACATAAATAACGAAAGATGTTTGCGAAACATTCTGCAAAACTCAACGGCAATCTCTCCACGTTGAACAGGAGTTAATAGTGTAAAAATAGAAGCATTGGAGCATCGGAATCACGTAAATATTTGAGCTATTTCCTAAGAACATACGCACGAATACATCTTTTAATACGGACTATTCATTTAAGAAAGTGAAAATGTGGTCAGAAGTTAAATATTACTTGTATAATTTCCCTGAGTGATGCTTTTTACTATGACCAAACTACGATTTTGGGAACAAGAAAGAAATGTCTTTACTGCTACTAACTTATTAAAAAAAGGTGCAGAATTAAACTTCTGCACAGGGAACACACATTATATATGAAAGATTATTGTCACCTTGTGGAAAGATGTGCAGCTGCAGAGCTTGTGTATGTAGCGACACCAAGTGTTCACCAGCAGAATATCAATAGCAGGGGAGAGTAATGTTACCCTGTTTAAACCACGTCTCCGCCTAATTATTATTAATATTATCTTCGTTAGATTTTAATGACAACAAGCACAAGAAAAATAAAACAAGCTGTACCACTTGATTCCTAAACAGTGGCGTTCCCCAAATACTTTCAGCCAGCTTATGAACAACCGCAAAACTAGTGCCCTCGTGTGCTCACCGACGAAAACAAATAAACAAAAACATGCAACGTTTTCTTAGCGTAACACTTTCCTCTTCCTGCTTTATATTTAATATAGAAATGTAAGAAATATGTCTCTGTGGTAAAAATACTTTATGATGAGTAAATACTGATAATCGCGATATAATTTGTTATAGCAGTCATGTATTTTATTTTCTTGATTTTCTTTCAAACTAAATTAGCTCAAATAAAAATACAAAACTCGTGTTTTATAACCATTCAGTCTGTTTATTTTTTTATAAAATCTATTACAATAAAAGGCGACAATGCAACTTTGTTTACACATAGTTTTAAGAAGAATATATATGAACATACAAGAATTTAGTTAGAAAACAATTTTATTAAAATAATTTAGTGTTAAAAAGATATCATTTTGTTGTAAACCAAGGCAACAGATGGTTCTAGCTACGTTACGTATAGATAATCATAAAAGTAGCGTGCTCAGAAGCAAATTTGGTTTTGTTTCAATAAATAAAAGATAAATAAATTAAAACATGCAAAGGTATGTCTATGTTTGGGGGATGTAGAGCTAGTACGAATATATGTGTTCAAATTATCTAGCTATGATTTAAAATTCTTCATAGCTTGGAAATATATTGGTTGACGTTGCGAAGAGATTATGTTTAAAAATATATGTTGCTTCTTGTTCTTCATAACGATACAGATTCCGTAAGTAAATGTTCACAACTTAAAAAAAGGTACTTAAAAAACTAATACAATCTTTGCTAGCTTTCTACTCGTGTAATTTCTAAAATTTTAGTAGTTTGGTGAACAAAGTTTAAAACTGCACCCAGGCCCGTAGGCAGCCCGATTACTTAGGGGGGGGGGGGCAATGATGAATACAGAGAAGGCAATAGCGGGCAGGACGTCAAGGTGCAACGCAAAACTATTTATTTATTTATTATTCGCGAAATTTATAACAAGGTTGTAGCATTTTTTTTACAAAGAATATACTGACAAATATTACAGTACAAAATCCGAGACTACCGAGTATCATCTTTAATGTATATTTTTCGTTTAGAAGATAGTATATATATATATTATGTGTTAAGTAGTGCAGATAAATACGAACTATTAATGTACTTGAAGAAAATTCGGTAACACTGTATAATAAATTATTTGAGAATTACAGAACCCTTATCACAAGTAAGTTATGAGATACTTTTATCTGTAAAAATTGAAAAAATAAAAAACAATCCTACCGTAAATGAAATAAGCAGACATTATTTTTAACATTCTTTATCCAACACTATTACAATAAAAGAAGTTTACGCGAGCACTTCCCAAACTCAATGACCAGCTGGTCTAGATCTAGTGCTCGCAGAATATCTGTATTATAAGCCAAGAGAACGAGGTCCGATTTTCTTTCCTGTCCCATGGAGAGGCGTTGGGGGCGAAGGAGAGCCGTTATATATGAAAAGGAATTCTCCACCGTGGCCGTGGAAGACGGAATAATTAGAGTAGCTTCTGTAAGCATCTTTAGGCCCGGGAAAGCCTCACCATACTTCCCAATTTGTTCTGCGAGCTGCTCCAGAGATCTCGCTCATCAGACGATTTGCCAGATCTAATTCCTGCTTCAAATTCTGAAGAATTTTGCAATGGTCATCTTCGTATTTCACAACATCGCACAGAGGTTTCAAATTTCATTCACTTCTGTTACCACTTAGCAAGTGTTGAATGGCTCCGATCACAGCCGTCCCTGTCTCACTAAATCTGCTGCGAATTTCTTCAATGGAGAGATCTTCTCAACTCATTGTCGTCTTCCTGTCTCTTTTCCAAATTTATGCCTTCCAAATCAACAACCGAATCAGCGAACGTACTAGGGATCGTACATTTGCATTTTAATGGTGGCTGAGTCGAAGTGTTCAATGCATATACCTTCATTGCATCATCCAGGAGATTTCCAAATACCTCTACGTCTTGTCGACAAGATCGGAGTTGTTCCGTTACAGATTCTATTAACTTCACAGCAGCATCAATATCCAAATCTCTTCTTTGTAGCAGTGCATTTGCCGGTTTTAGATATCCAAACACCTTGAACATGAGTAGGAAGCAGAAAGTCTTAGTAGAGATTTGATGCAGTAATCCGGTAGCTTCAACTTTCAATGAGGCAAGTTCTTCGTGGGAAGTTTGGATTATTATCAGGGCACTTAATATGTGAATCCTGTCGTCATGAATCACTGTGACTGTGTCTAGATATCCAGTCCAACGTTGTTCCAACAATCGCTATAAACTATTTCCTGCGTATTCTGCTGCAACGTGTCATTTTCTGAAAAAGCAATATAGTTGTTTGCAAATATCGAAGAACTCTTTCAGTTCAGGAACTGATTCAATTGCTCTAGTAACAACAAAATGCAACTGGTGATTGAAGCAGTGGAGAAACAAAATATTTCTCTTCAAATCCTCAGACAACAATGGTTGTACTCCCTTTTCTGTCCGCTCATGACTAGTGCTCCATCGTAGCACTGCGCTGTCGGTTCTGAATTCTACTTTCCTTAAACAGTCTAAGATGGCATTCTTAATGCTGACAGCATCTTGCTTGTCCAACTTCAGTATAGCTACGCATCTTTCTTGTGCTTTAAAGTTCACAAGATACCTAACTGCGACAGACAAATCTTCGATTCGTTGCTTGTCTCTGGTTTCATTGGATAAAATGTGCTTTCGTTCGTTACATTGACTATTTTTCTCACAACAGATTCTGCCATGAAATGAATTATTTCATTCTGAATATCCGGGGAAGTATACTTTGCATTGGCAGGGTTGGTTTTGATAATTTCTGCTATTTTCTGATCTTTACGAATACTAAATTCAAACAGATTTAAGAACAACTCACTTGAAGGTTCTCCGGGTCGCTCACACCCAGAATCTCCCCTGAACGACAACTGATTTAAAGCCAAAAATTGAATAACTTCCATCACACTTTTCACATAGTACTGTGATGTGTAGCTCTTCTTTCTTACTAATGGAAGATTCTTCCCAAGAGCACAAACATCACAAATATTGAACGTCTTTGTAACCCAATGGAAAATTGGTAAAGCCATTGGTTACCATTCTTGGGATGATAAAAGTTATGTATGTAGAAGTTATCCCCTATCATTATTTTTTCCTCATATAATGAGAATAGCTTTTATGGGAAATGTCATACGTATATAATACGTCAGAGAGTCTAATCAAATAAGAATTATGGTATTTTGAATACCATATTATAGCCAGAGTCTTTTTAGTAGCTTTCAATTTCGAGAATAGAAAGATAATGCTACTATGGTTTAAGCCTTTCACTGGTCTATACATAAAGATAAATATGAGTAATGATATCGTCAATAAGCACTTTCATTATCGTTAGTTCTGGTTGTGCTTGTATAACTAGAATTCCTAATAATTTTATTCACTGTTCCTGGAATAGAAACCTTACCATGCACTTTCACTTTCCTTCGGAACTTTTCTCTACTATATCGAGTTAATACCTGTTAATTGCAATCTGGTCATTTGTGGAATGGTCACAACCTTTTCCTATATTTAAGTTACTACCTCGACATTCATCCGGTTCTCTGTTTTCTATCTTTAGGTGATGTTCAAAGATTATGCAGATATTTAGGTACTTTATGAGTTTATTTCTGATCATGAAATTGATTGTTTTAATATGAAAACAGCACAAACAAACTGAACAGAAAGAAAAACAACAACTTTTTCTTCTTTGTAAGGAAAGACGTAATTTAACTGAAATTTCTCTTCACTAGATAATTTCACTTTCTCAACAAAACTAAAAATATTACTTTCTTTCCTAATTGATTTGAAACAAAAACTAACGTGACAGAATAGATTAATTTTCTCTGGAATACCTAATACCTTTTCATTGGAGGAACCTGAATTATTTACTTGATTTATAACTCTCTTGGGACTTGATAGAATTAGATAAGAATTTCTGAATCTTAAAATACTTTATAAAAGTTTTCGGAAGTGTCCCTACTGACTCGAATACAGAATTCACGTATCTCGCTATAATCCCTCAAGTACCTGAATTTACTTATTTAACTTTAGTGAAACTGAAAACTAAATACTCTAGATTACTAGAGGTTCTATCAACTACGTGCTCCAAAACTACAGAACACCCACAGTTACTAATCCAATATAACCAGGAAGCTACTGTGAACCAGGACAGACACAAATATTTAGCCCCCATTCCAATTTCACTCTTTCGTTTCAGAAAAATCACTAGCACAAGGATGAACACTATAAAGATACCCACTTCCGAATACTTTTCGTTTCTTTCAGCACCATGAAACACACAATGGAGAAATATCACTTCTTTCGTAATCATTAACACACTCCATTCAAAAATGCTTCACTAATTATAATTCTTTCTCTTTTAAACCAGAATTATATTCACTATTTACGAAACTGGATTCTATCAAACCTTAAGTAGATAAATAATCATATATTACGAAATTCGAACTCAAATACAAAATCAGCTCTAATAGCATTTCAAAAATACGAAAGCAATTAAACAACCTTCGTCACTACCAGCCCTGACGAAACTCACAACCAGTCCCGACGGCATTCGTAAAACTAACTGCCTGTAGCAGCACATGGTTCCTCCAACGTCCTCACTTCCCGCTTCTGACCTTCGTGAGCCAATCAGATTTGACTCACGTTACAAGCTGACAGCCAATCAAAATAGATTACTTATCGAAAATTTAAATTCAGAAGCATTAGATACAGGAAGTGTAGACAACGAAAAGTAGACATTTTGGAGAAAACACTCAACTTTAAAAATATTAAAATGTTACACATTACAGTACCTATTCTTCACAATTACATCACTACACACTTGTTTCCTGACCGTTTCGCCCAAGTCGTCACGTTTCAGTTGCTCCAATTATTTTCTTCGATCTCTCCGCAACGACCCAAAAAACTAGCTTCTTAGATTGTTTATAAATATATGAAAGCAGGGGAGAAAATGCATTGTTGTTGCGTTTATACTACACAAGAACTTCGTGAATTTTCTTTCAGATCGCTTTTTGTTTCATTAATCTTTAGGTTTAGTTTCATTAACGTCCAAAACTAAAAGTGAGAAACAAAAATGCTGAGCACAAAGCACGTATAAATGTGAAACTTACAAGAAAAGCTGTATTTGTATCATTGAAATCGGAATATTTGTTTTTATTTCTTTATAATTGAAATTGAAGGTTTTTTTTTCATTTTTTTCAAAAACAGCCCTTGTCAATCTGTAACGAAATTGTGTACTTTGTATTTTGTGAATAGTTTATGCTTTCTTGTTGAATTGAATTGAAAAATTCTTTATATTGTTGTGCGAAATATAAAATTTTAAACAATAAATATAATCGTGATATCTTGTAGAACACGCAGAAAGTATTGTAGTGACAGTGTGTATATATTAGGGAACGTTTCTTATTATCCTGATAAACGTTTCTTTTTGGCTTTGAAAAGGGCTGTTTTTGCAAGAAACCTTTCAATTGAAATATTCCCATTTATGTAAATCTGAGTAATACTGTTTGACATTTGATATTAATACACAACAAAAAAGTCTACATTTGATTCAAAAGTGTTGTGTTATTAGATGCAAATGCCTATTCTTTGAAACGGCATCTTCTCTTACGCCTTAAATGCTTGTAATGGTGCCATTAATGAGGCCTCAAACGCTTGCAATAAGAAAAAAAATATGAGATATATTAGGCACGTGTAGCATTAGCAACAAGCCTATCATTTTAGAAGAAATAGTAATACGCGCGTAAATTTAATTTCCTTTGGTAAATAAAATAACAAGAATTTCACACCTGGTTTTTACTAAATCAATTTAAAAGTTCTCGATAGCTTTATCTTTTAGAGCGGGCAAAATATATTTTAGGGCGAGTACTGCCCACTCTAGCTCCCCCCTGGCTACGAGCCTGTGTGCACCGGAAGAGTCGGAAATTTTATTATGCCTATCTAATTTTGAACATTTATTGTACACTTGTATATATTCAATTATTTCCCGTAGATTTGTACAGTGAACACGTTTTGTTCAATATATTGTGATGAATTAAAGCTTATTCACCCCCTTATCAAACTTCACCAATGCCAAGCGTAACGAGTGATCAGTGTGAACTTCGTGATCCTACGAATACTTCCTTGACCTACATTTTCTATTTCTTTATCTCTCATTTGAAATCAAGCGCATCTTTCTCCGTTGGGTATTTTGATAACTACTACTTAACTACCTACGGCTTTTGTTTCGGTTCACCTTCCACATTTTTATTGTGTGCTCTGTCTCATGGGGTTTGATGGCAAGCATTTATACATAATAATATCCCTTATCATACCTCGTTAAAATAGCATCAAATTGAATTCTCATTTACCCTTTCTAATCCGAATACAGTGAGGTGTTCCCCAAGATCTTCCTAATACCGGCATTTCGGATAAATTTCACTTTCGGTTCCCCAGATTCCACAAGCTATTAAACCATATGTAAGCTCCATACCACTGACTACCTTGTAAATATTTAACGCATGCACTTGTCGAAGCATGTAGCAATCTAAAAAATGTTGCGAAAGAGCATGTGTCATTATTTTATTAAATACGTACTTGAACTGATTAATATATACAAACATGGCGGTATGCGGAGAAATAGTAGTAGCTTACTTCATGTTATGAATCACACTATTTTGCTTAAAAAATCATAGATACAATACCGACTGGTCGATAGTGAGGAGAGAAACGGTTAGAGAAAGTCGTGTAAGATTTTTTAAAATTATACGTGATGCACATCGTCTTTAACGCCAACTTCATGTGTTCTTCTTGAACGCTGAAGCTGCCAAATTGTCCCAGGTAGTTTTAGATCTTTCACTCTTATTAGGCATTTCCGTCATTCAAAGCTTTGTTATATCTTGCGTTTCAACACTCCCATACAAGTAGAAGCATTACTTTTCACCCATAAATTATATATTTTGGTTGGGGGAAGCTAAAGTAAAATTTACCCTCTACGTCTATTCTTCTTAACTATGTTTGTTTAGTGTTTCTTCTTTATACTATTATCATCGACGTTTGTTTCCGCTCTCTTTGTCTTCGTATACATTCCTATGCCGATGACATCTTCCTCATTTGCATTAAACATGCAACAGTTCTTAAAATATTAAAGATGAAATTTTGATACCTCTGGTATAATATTTATATAAACTTGTTAATTTGCTTCCTACGTACAGTTTGTTGAAATTAAAATTGTAGATATTTCAATTTTTTTACATTTTTATTTTAATATCATCCTACCTGAACAACTCAACATATACGTAATTATATAGGATTTATCCTATATCATAGTACCTTACTCGGAATTAACCATCATGTATTTTACTTACCATATTTGGATATGGTATGCTTCTTAGCCATACACTGTAGTATTTATGTATATTAATACTGTCTCGCTGTACATTTACATAACGTTCTTGTACACCTTATAAAATTAATAACTCATTAGTGTGTGAAGAGACGTATTTTGGACACGTGGTACACATCGATTCACATCATGTTTCCCATTAAAGATACACATTTCCTTAAATATTTACAGTTTAAATCACATGTTTGAAATGTAAACTTTCTACTTTAGTGTATCCATGTACAAAAATAAAACAGTTTTGTGTCACATGTATTTTGGGTTATGTATACAATATTACCTCGAACTATTTTCAATTCGTTAATGTCACTTGTATCCCTTTGCTTCCAGAGTTGATATATCATTCACTTACGACATGTTCATCTTCAGTAACCATCTGGATGAGTTACGGTATATTCTAAGTATGTTTTTTCTCTGCACTTTCTTGTATGTACCGTGTTGAATTGGTGTTGTACAGAACCGAAACGTACACACCACGAGAAAGTGACTAAACACCGTTGGAAACATTTTTTGTAATGTAAGCTTTGAGAAGAATAGAAAAAAAACATAAGCTTGGCACAAAAGATAACTGTGGGAAATGAAATTACCCACACCTCCATTGCTTACTAGCTATGACGTGAAGTGGTTGCATTTATCAAAGGGAGATATAAACTGCCCTGAAGAGTACCAAAGGAGTTGAAGATAACTTCTTCTTGAGCAGGTAACTCATTCGTATGGTATAGCACTATTTTCCAGGACAAAAAGAAAAAAAACAATTATTAAGAAGTAATTCACAATTCCAGTTCGCACAATGTGTTTTGCGACCGTGCATTTTGCTGCCCGAAATAAAAGGCTGCCGTGCGTTTTACGGCTCAGGGTACTTATTCACAGAGAAGTGTCAATGTTGAACCTGGTAGTACCATTAACTAGATTGATATATTTTGTTGTTTTAATACGTGTAAGAAGTTTGTCGCATATTTCTGGTTAGGTACAGAAGGTAAATATATCTCATCTGTGATGAGCACGCGTCGTTAACGTGGCATAAGCGATGTGCAGGTAGTCAGGTATTTTCGACCCACGGATTGAAGTGAGGTTGGGTGTTTAGTTCCATGCTCGATCGCGTTTACCTCCCAAGGTGCCCAGGAATATCAAGAACTCTCTGGTATTCAATTTGATAGGAAGCGGCAGGCCTGGGAAAGTCTCTACAAAAGTCTCCAGTATCCTGCCCGGGATTTTAACCCGGCCTTCCCGATCTGAAGACATACGTGCTACTACCTGAGCCACGACTACTCCCAATTGCTTTTCGGAAAACATCGAAATTTATTACTTTTTCAATTTCACCTACACATTTATATGGTAAACCAACTTCGTACAGAATGTAATATAAAGCATGAAAGTCACGCACAGACACGAATTGATGTCGAACGAGCAAAACTGGGTTAGTTAAAGGCAGGTTAGATTCTCCCGTTTTACATTACGACCTAATTTTTCCTCCTTATTTGGTATTTTCTGCGCTAATTGCTCGTTCTACATGTATGTACTGCATTTAGAAACTCGAGATACTATTGCTTCCATCGGAGAAAAATTTGAAAGCTGGATCCCAGAATGGAAACTGTCACCTTAGGTTAGCTTTGCGGAACCTCAGAGTTCCAAGAAACCGAGCGATGTTGCTGAATACACAGTTAAGGTGTAATATGATTAATGAACTTAACTGTTTAAGACGTCACCGATTCTCAAATAAGTAGATTTGTCTAAAAGCGCACGATTCATTTCCCTGTAGTCGTAAAGCGCATTCACTCATTAACTAGCGCCATAGCACGGACCTAAAAAGTGTCCTGAAAATTAAACGTAAAGGGGGATTGGAGAACTGACAAACTATATAGGTGAATACCAAAGAAATGAGACCTTTCCGCTACTCAGAAGAGAAATTAAGTTAATACATAACAAGGAAGGACAGACAAAAGACAGGGAAAACAGTGATTGGTGAATCCAAAGTGGAAATTCAGATTCTAGGTCTGACTTTCGTCTTCACTGTAGAGATTAGCAGAAATTAAATTCCGGTCATGTGTAGGGCAGGGAAGATGTAGGTACCGGCCACCGGCTTTAATCAGAAATATGACAAACTTTCTGGCCTTACCGGTGAAATACATCTTTGTTGGCAAAACCAACTAAAGACACGTAATTTGAAGTGCTAAAGAACATAAGCAAAAGACATTGTTATGGTTATGCAAAAGAGCGAGTGCCAATTAGATTTCAGATTTCCCGTTTTCTTATCAGAAAGTTCTCGAAAATTCAGCCATTGAAAGACAAAGATTCCAGTTGACCAAAATTGTGCCATTCGCGATATGAGAGATGCAATTGAAAGTGTGGTTGAATGGGAGAAGATACCGAGGGAGAAAATGAATGCAGCTTTTTGATACTTTAAGGAAGGGATATTCGATATTTGAAATTGAATACCGATATTTTAAAATATTGATAATTAACAAATTATGGAACTGAAATATTGAATCGAAATATCAAAGTTATCGAACTAAGATATCGAAATATTGAATTAAAATATCGAACCGAAATATTCAACCAGATCAAATCGATATATCGAGTATCCAATTATTTATTATGTTGAATATGAAATACTTCGAATATCCAAGCTTTGGTATTATTATAATAGCACTGTCGTTTCGATATATCAAAGATTGGAACAATCGTACTTTATAGAAGATAAATCGCACGCTAAGACAATGAAGGATACACAAAATTGGGCTGAAATGAGAGAGATTACCTTGAAAGATCCAGCGCCATCGCAGATCACAACTGATGCTTCTAATAATGATGATGATTTTATTTTCAGGATATCTTCCTTCACTCTATACAAATTCTCAAAACTGAATTTCCCGCTCTCTTTAGGAATGTTGTTTAAGACACCTTTATGAATATCAACGTTGTCGTCCACGCCTGCTGATGCTGGCCTTTACTTTTCAAGACCTCCTGCCTTGACTAGATTCAACATAATTATCATGCACGATTGTACAGGAAAGATAAGACACAGTCCTCTGAAGTGTTTTCTAGCGAATCCTATTGTTTTGGTCTTCAATTGAAACCACAAGGAATTAATCGGACAGACGTACTCTCATTACAAATCTATTTAGGGATTTGAAATATGTTCATTTAGCAAACTACAGGAAAGTCTAGTTCAATGATAAACAGATTCACACTTCCATGTCTTCGTGTACTAATCGAAGAAGACTAGCTCCTCTCAATTAATTAATGTAGGCGGGCCATTCCATGCGAAATCAACACACCTTTTAACAAAATTCTACCTCACCTTTAAAGATTTCTATGATTTTTGGTATATTGCTATTAACCGTTGAAAATATTAAAAATTATTATTATTTTCTTCAGAATTTTTGACTAACTGGTTTTCGTTTTATGAAAGTTCAAAGATTTCCAAAAAGTCCCATTTTCCGTCACAAAAGTTCATATTACTCTGCAATGATTGGTGCTAGAGAGCTCGGAGAGGGCTCAGTTTAAAGCTTTTGTAATAAGCTTTCATTTGATATGATACGCAACAGGGTGCCACAAAATTTAGTATACCAAAAATAAAAAAAAATCTATATTCTCAAAATCGAACATCTCTACTTTTTTTTAAAAAAAAAATTCTTAAATGTTGGTCGTACCTTCCTGCACCTACCATAAAAATTGTAACGTGGAACGATAATGGGATCGTGAGATATAAAATATTTTCGTTATATTTTTGGGGAAGAAAAGGCATTAACGGTCCACATGAAGATAAAAATGGTTTGGTAAACTTTGTTTTTTGGGGGTCATTTTAGTCATTAATGACTTCGGCTCTTCCCCAGTGCCGTCCACAAATATCCGTGCCCCAGTCGGGATTCGAACTCGGAACCCTGGAATTGCTAGTATGACGCCTCAGACTGAACGGCTACTAACTACGAAGGTTGGCTCCGTATGAAGAATTTAAACTATTTATGACCTTTAGCGTTAGGCATCTATATCTCAGACTGCGGTAGGGAGGGGAAGGATGCAGTAAGAAGTCGACTAGAGCTAAAGTTTACTGTAGCTACCAGATATTTGTCTGGTGCGACTGACGAGAAACAATAGATTCACATTAAGAATATTATTTATTATTGGAACCAGGACCAGGATTGGTATCCTGGTATTTGATACTGAGGATTCGGATCTGATACTTGATACTTGGTGCCCGGAACTGAATCCTGAAAGCAGGTACAAGGATTCAGGATACGGGAACCCGGTTCCAAGAACTAGATCCTAGTCCTTAGTTTCTATTTCCAAGATACGAGTCCGGGTCCCGGTTCCAATATTACGTGCTCGAACAAGATCCATGTGTTCATCCATATTATATACCAGTTCATAATAGGGATGCTATCAAGACGAGACGAGACGAGACTGACTGCCCGGGCAAAATTGTAGTTTACTATTTATCCTCATATTGTAACTAGTTGTAGAAGTAACGCTTTCCCGGTTCTATGAAATGCCCCCCCTCCCCACGGGGCAAATTTTATGAACGATAGCCTGTCTGGGAAGCCTCATAAATCGCTATGTCTGTTTGTCGACAGCTTTCAAATCTCCAGCATCGTGATGCGATTGGGGAGCTGCTATGAATAAAAGATAGTGGGCATCACATTGAGAGCTTCGGTTCTCCTCTCCCAACTAGTCTCATCAGCGTGGGAGCATTAGACCAACTCCTCTCTACGGGGAGAGGCCTCATCCAGTAGTGGATCGAATATAACTGTGATTTATTATTATTATTACAGATATTGTCTCCATCTTTTCTAAGGTACCGGTTAGCATTATAAAAATCTTTCTTTTTGTAAAAATATAATAAGTAAATAGTGTAAGAAAAGATTTATATTACAATCTAGACAGTTTGGCTTCTTAACGCATGCTTTACACTCTTTACGGGATCAGTCTAGCAGAGGTTGGGAGAAATGGGTGAGTGTCAGCAGAAGTAAAAGACTAGCAGCACGAAGAAAGCATGGGGATCAAAATTCGCAGAAGAAAATAAATATATGTATTTATCCGTCCCCGAAACACCTTTATTTTATTATTGAAAGACGACAGAAAATAGTTTGGCATTGATAACGTGACTAGTATGACTACTGATACGACTTACATTCATTATTTTAAACTACAATATAACATGTGAAATAAAGTTTATCAGAATGAGACTGTCACGAGACTTCTTCTAGTATGAATCAACATCAACAAAAGCATTAAATTAATATTATCGACATTCATGAGAATAAAGCTTATAGTTTCGATCGAGACGAGAGTCTCGAGAAGCAAGTCTCGGTCTCGTCTCGAGTCTTGTGGGATAAGTCTCGGTCTTGGTCTCGTCTCGAGTAAATCCCAATGCATAGTGTCTCGGTCTCGTCTCGATTCCTGGACTTTAGTCTCGGTCTCGAATTCGAGACGAGACCGAGACAAGACCAAGACTAGTCTCGATCTCGGTATTATCACTGCATAATATTACTACAAAGACAAAAAGTGCATTTTTTGATGAAATCTTACTGCATTTTAATTACTATTCCCAGTTGTTTTGCTTACATTCCCAGTCTTATTTGAATATTCATTCGCACTCAGATCTGAAGATATATTGAATATTTATTTAGTGAAATAAAATGAATACATGCCTTTCTCAAGATTAACACAAAATTAATCGGCGTTTAAACCAGTGGATGATTTATTCAAAAATGTCTAAATCTCTCTCGATTTTGACTAACCATTTTTCTGTGTGAACTTTTGTAACGGAGAATGGGACCGTTTGGAAGTTTTTGATCTTCCATAGAACGGAATCTAGTGAGTAAAAATATCTAAAAAAAATAGTGTTTAATATTCTCAACAGTTCCTAGCAAAAATCATAGAAAACTCAGAGAGTGAGCTAGAAAAGGTGTGTTGAGTTGACATGGAATGACCCAGATATTATAAAGTTTACGGTTTTCTAAAAGTCCTTAACTTTTAATGGTGATCATCGTATAAAATGTAAATACACTTTTGAGCGCGTACACTTTGTGATACATATTGTAATCATAATTCATAGCGTAAGGTTTAAAATAGAATGATTATTCTGTCTTTTTTCAAACCTAAGGTTTCTTACTCGTTAAGCGTTTGATGTACGAGGGAATGTCAGTAATTAGGTTACAAATGGCTACATAAATAACAATGTATGAAATACGGTGTACTTACGTGGCCATTATTTTTATTTTTCCACATAACCATAATCTACATTAATACTCTTATCTCGAAGATGTATGAGTGCCTCAATAGCTGCTGCATAAAGGCCCTCTGGGTTGTTACCGCAACCATATACCGGACCCTCCCATTCAATTTCTGTATGATCTACAAGGTGATCTTTGAGCGGACCAAAGAAACACTTCTTCCTATTCACATAAGCACTTCTTTAAAAAATGTCCTTGGCAGAAAGACCTTTCACGCAGAAAGAAAACCTTACTACTGTCGGCTGCTCCTTTACTGTACGATCCTCTTAGCAAAATTGTCGTCTGCTTTTCCAGAATCTGCATGAGTTGTAAAGATTAAGCATGAAAGAAACACTACAATGTAGCCGTATCTACGCTCAGCAGTTTCAGCTCAGTGTTCCTTGAAATGTAACCGTGGTTGCTCCTCCGTACTCATTCTGGAAAAAGAAAGGGCTGATTTTTTTCCCATTGAAGAGATCACATCACATTGTCACTCTGATTCGTGTAACGGGCATTCACGCAGTTGACGGGGATTATCCTCGGACTAGTAAAAACAGCTTTGATTATTCGCATAACCAGTGAGATGAAAGTGGGCATCGTAACTTATCCACAGGAAAGTAAGTAAGTTTTTGTCGAATTATATCCAAAACATTTCACTCCCTATTCACAATAGGTTTCATGTAACTGCTGCATAATGTTTCTTACAGGGTTGCAACTGTAAGTCATCCTGTAAGATTCTGTATAAGTGTTGCCAGCAACATTACAAAAACTTTCCCATGGAAATAAAAAAAAATCCAATTCCTGTGCCACAATTTCTGCGTATTACGTATACATGTAGATGAAACAAATAGCAATCAATAGATGTTCCCAGCAACCTTACAGAGACTTAGGATTGCCAGAAATGGTATCTTCGCAACATTGTGGAGGTGGAAAGCAGGATCAGCACTGAAATAAGAAACGTTTTCATTCAGATGTTGAAACGTGCCATGAATGATTTCCATTTCACATTGTCCGAAATGATGGTCACCTTCACGACCTTATTTTCAAATCATAACTATGACTACGCATAGACTATACACCAACAATACTT
>JAGDQP010040045.1:0-17454 GCA_022664845.1 Lepisma saccharinum | reverse complement strand
TACTGGAAAAATAGCTTCTTTTTTTTTTGCGGGGAGAGGGGGGGGGGTCGGCTGACTGGTTCCAAGAGTTCTTTTACTACTATTTCAACCTAGCAGTAAATGTTCTTCCCATTTTGTTAATCTCTGTCTTAGTTTCTTTTCGATTTCTATAACTCTTTTCAGGCGTAAATTCTGACTTTTAATCCGAGGTATTTTGAGGGCAGTTGGATGTGCCGAGTCCGCGTGTAAAAACACTGTTCTTGTGGTAGATTTGTAATATACGTTTATTTCAGACGTCAGTTTTGTCTCTTTCTTATTGTAACATCCACCAAGTTAATCCTAGTTTGGCACGACACAAGTGTGAACTCAAGTCCTCCTGCATTCTTGTGTAAATTGTCTGTGTAGGACTTTAGTTGTTCTTCTGTCTCAGGAAATATTCCCACGAGACCATCACGGTCCACCCTTAACGCTGTGGAGCGAGTAATTGCAGTATCCGGACCTTTGCCTTTTGGGAACAGGAGTTCCGTTTTTCGGAGTGTTGGTTGCTTGTAGCTTCCGGTTCAGGAAGTCAAACGCGACAACCTTGGTGCATTGGATTACTTCCTTCGTGGCCCCTGAACTAAAGAGGGTTTTGCACTCTTCCAAGGTGAATTTCTACTCTTCTTCCAACTTGAGAAAATAGGGAACCACGATCCCAAAAAGGAAAATGGTGAAGCCACAATTAATGTACAAAAAGTCAAACAACAGAGAGCTGGTACAAATGCGGGAGGGTGACAGCAAAGTTAAAACATATCTGAGGATCACATATCAAAAGAGAGAATCTCTTGACCTCGAATTTTTTATTTTTTTTTACGGGGTGTAGGCTGACTAGGGGACAAATAAAGGAAGGAAACAAATTTAAATACTTGCGAGCATATAGAGGATTGATTTAGATGAAACATCGATACCGCGTATCTACAATTTTTGTCACCTAAAGTTTTTGTTTAATTATTGAAAGGAAAAAAATTGACGGACTTCCCAGTTGAAACTTAGTAGCAATTAAACGGTCAGTTTACCTCTTGGTTTATTTGTTAACGAAGTTTCAAATGGAAAGACCGCCAATATTTTTTCTTTTGATAATGAGACTACAACTACTTTAGGTGACAAAAATTGTAGATACGAGGTATCAATGTTTCATTCTCAATCTACAACAAGTAAGAACGAGGTCACGAAAGAAATAAAAGGTCGCATAGTATCGGACAATGTATTTTTCTATTCAGTCCAAAAGTTCTAACCTCGCAATTAATATCAAGGAAATTGAAATTATACAGAACGGTTATAACTGGTGTAACAAGCGAAACAGTTGAAAAAGGAAAGGAACTGATAAGACCAATAAGTAAAACATATGGTTCCAAAACTAGAGTTTATAGTGATGAACTGGGAATTGGATAAACTCGTACAGAAATCCGCTAAATAGAGTCCATAGGAAACTACTTGACGAAAGATATACACATTAATACACTAACAAATTAAGGTCCGTTGTTATATGTAGTAATCCGACACTTAACGGGACGTATATACACAAACACGCAGTCGCACAAATACTAAAAGAGAAAAAAGTACTAGATAGTAAGTAAGCACGGTGATCCACTACACTCGTGAATGATATAACTGATGTAGGGTAGACATCCTGAAACAAAGCCTCTGTTAGCTGGTGTAAATTGAAGGCTGGGCTCCAAGCCTCACCCAACACACTGAAATATATAGGTAGAGAACAAAAATAAAACATGCTTTTACTTCAAAGCAATTATTGTTTAATTTCACTCAAAAATATCAAGTAAATCATAGTTCTAACATAAAAGCATAACAAGAATTGTTACCTGTACAAATACGGAAGGAAATGCATATACAAATAAAGGTATTTCACCTCCATATTGAAAAAGGGCCTATAGGAATTAAAACTAACTTCAGT
Organism: Lepisma saccharinum; assembly: GCA_022664845.1. NCBI lineage: Eukaryota > Metazoa > Arthropoda > Insecta > Zygentoma > Lepismatidae > Lepisma > Lepisma saccharinum. The sequence goes on along the minus strand of JAGDQP010040045.1, from coordinate 15,524 downwards.
TTTGATATTGTTGCCATCGAAAACTTTTAATTTGATACCAAAGTCAATATATTTGCTTAAATTTGAAGAAAATTGTAACAAAATTCAGTGAGATGACCGTTAGAAAAAAATTGACGAAGAATCAGAAGTGTTACCCGAGATGATATGTCAATATATCAACCTGTATATCGAAAATCTCTGAACCTCGAAATGTTTACGGGGTTATAGGTTGGCTCGAGGACTATCAAGGAATATCCAAATTTCTGAGAATGTAACACACATTTGTAATTGGAACATGCTTCCCACGACTTATCATTCAACAGTTGAAAAAATATTTCGAAATGTGTATTTGAAAAATATATATTTAGTGCAAACTCGTCATATTTCCTAAGGTACATAAGGGTGGTGTACTTCGGGACATTCGTCCATTTTAATAATTAACGTATTAAGGTAACTTCAAGGAAGGTAAATACCAGTGCAACACTGTTTTATCTATGAAACAATCCGATCTTTTGTGTGTTTGTGTGCTTTGAATTTCAATGTGACAACTTACTTAATCTTACATAAAATAAGTTTTAACCTGGCTACTTTTTGTCCTATATTACAACAATGGAAAAGATTAAAAACAAACTTTATGGTATTCCTTCTGAGATGAACCAACAGTTGATTGAGGACCACAGTTTGTTAAAATATCCTCAGCTTCAAGACTAGATTTCGGAATTTTCCGCCAATATGAAATATTCACTATCAATAGTTTTGCTGAACTTTTCTTATGATTTCCTTCTGTAAATCCGTCCAAAGCATTTCTTGGTGGTTTCGTTTTTAAATTGTTTTTTCCTAAAAGTTACCAGTACGAATACTGTCCCTACCTTGGCGTGGGTGCGGTTCCTTACATGAATCGTCCAGTTTGGAGTACGTACCAATGTTCAAGTAAGTTACATCATCACATTCAGAATCCCTACCTTTGGTTGTACTTCTTGTCCTTTTACTTTCCTGTACTAACAAGGAAACTATCAATGTGATCATATCCAAACCTATCCCTAAACTTTTGCTAGGAAAATCTACATCCTATGAAAAGGTCATATACGAAAAATTAGCTACCTAATTTAACTGCAAGTCGCCGAACTAGGGGCTGGAACATTGGTGCGAAGTGTACAAAATAGTGTGTTTTTTATCATTCAATTAACAGAAGTCACTACTGCTTCACTTTCGTCCTGGAATGAAACACTGTTGAGTTGTATCATCGTCACCTCCCACACCACAGCACTTCTCGCCAGGGACGTATTTAGTTTGTTGTTGTTGTAAAATAGGCAAAATTATATAGCTTTACAAAAAAAAAAATGAATTTCGGGGGTCCCTCCTCCGAATACATCCCTGGCGAAGAGTTCTGTGGTGTGGAAGGTGAGGCACAACTCGGTGGTATTTCATTCCAGGACAAAAGTGAAGCAAAAGTGACTTCTGTTGATTACATCACAAAATTTTGTACATTTCGTCCAATGTTCTGGCTCTTATCTCGGTACTTTGCAGTTAAATTTGGCAGCTAGTTTTTCGTGTATGGCCTTTCTATAAGACGTAGATTCTCCAAGCAAAAATTTTTGGTAGATTTCGATATGATCGCATTGACTGTTTCCTTGTGAGCAAAACTCAGTGAACGTGAAGAAGAACGATTCGTGCTCTTACTTTTAAGCAGCAAGTCTTCCTAATAATAGTCTCACAAGTTAATATGATCAAGTACTATCGATTTCGCAGAACTAGTTGTCTGTTGCATCGTTAGGTACAAAGGAAGGTAAGGATTGGGATGAAGCTGAAGGAAATTGCAGGCCTAGAAGAGTATGTCTAAAATTGTTAAAAACCTTGTGGATCCTAGTAACCTGATCCACATGATTATTGACATTTTTGTATTTCATACTCATCAAGAGTTTACAACCCCTTTAGGTTTCATCTCAAAGGTTCCCTAACCCTCTTACTTTAGGTACTTTCCTTTTTACCTGCCGATGCAGTCAACTAGTCAGGGTTTGAAAAACCGGGTATTAAAAAAAACAGCCCACCTCGTTTACCAGGTACCTAGTATAAGAAATAAACTGTGAATGCATGTAAGTGTAAAGCTGTGTACAGAGCTCAGTCGTTGACGATGTATTACTACTGTGAAATCATGAGGCTTGAGTGGGTCTGTTGTGTGAGTGTGCGGGGGAGGGGACCTCGCACTTCATAGTATTTGCACTGGATTCAAGCCGCGGCGTGGTTCGGAGCCCAAGATAATTGTACGTCCCGCCATTCACAGGTGAGACTGATGGAAATGAGGGAGAACCACATTCAAGATAGTCTCACAGATCCGCCTGAGCAGAGACTGATTTTTTTTTAAATCTTGTAAGGCCTTTAGGTAACTTTGGCTCAGGCTGAATGGATGGGGATGGGAGAATTGGTGGAATGAAGAAAGTGGGAGGAAACGAGAGAACTCAGAGAGAACCCACGCACACGGTGTTCGTCCACCACAAAGCCGATATGGCTCGAACCAAGAACCCCACACACTAGACGTCATCGCTCTATCAAGGCTACCGCGGCCCGGGCAGGGTCTGAATTGCCGCTCAACTTTCCCAGTGCCACTTGGCCATGCGGCACACCAACCACCAGGACACAACAGACTGTGTAACCTAGTGTAGTTTTTTTTTGTAAAACTTTATTCTGTTGTGATTTCCTGATAGCTCTGTGTTTCTATTAATAGAAAGTCTATATCAATATGGCATCTGTTCGAAAATTTACATTATTAATTTTTGTAAATATTTGTAGTTAGTAATTTGGACGGAATTTGATATGAGACATACGTAGTTCATAATTTTATGGTATATTTTTTTAATAATTTCATTTGTAAGTAATTTATTAATAAAGATTGGAAGCAAAGAACATCAAAATTCAAAATCTATTATCTATTTAGTTGGAAGAGCTAATTCGTTTTGAGTCGGTTACGAAATCAACAGATGAAAAAATGTTATCTAATAGTTTGTATTGGAGTGCTGACTGAACTCTGAATACTTCCTTGTATTTCATTATCACAAAGGTAAAGTGTTGTAGATTTTAAATACCAATATTATTTGAGTTAGAATGACAGTTGTGATTGCATTCTAACAATCTAAAGTGCAGTGGTTTTCATTATTATGCACTTCTGTGATGTGTCCTCATTTCAGGAATCATTTAAAAATAAAATTTAATGAAACAAAAAATACTGGGTTTTAAAGTGGGCTTAATAAACCCACTGGCTTTGTTTTCTCTTCTTCTTCTTCTCGGGCTGGGCTCACGTTGGCAAACCCTGCAACTAGTACTGTGGAATCGATGTATTCATCATAATAGTGCTACTGTTGTTGGGAAGACTTGCTGCTTGAAAGTTATGGGTATTTTCTCTACTAGGTTTCTAGTCTTAAAAAGTAAAAAAGTAGGGAGAATGGATCTGCCCACAGGTACAACGTTTCAAAGTACATAATCCTTGCTGATTTATTTGCTTGGAAATCTACTGTTTGCTACATGTTAAACATAGGCATTCAACTAAACGCTGTCGATTTTTTACGTAGCTAACCACTTGAATGCATGCATAGGATTTTTATGAAATTATGTACAAAATTGATTAAAATAAAACACTCGTAGAACAGTTTTTTTCGCATCTATTGTAACGTGTTGCAACCGCCAAAAATGCAGACTTGTTAATCAATTATTACCTCCAGTAATGTGACCTCTCTCTCCTTAAATTTTAGGGAAAAACCAACACTACCTCGGTACATCATCTTCCCCTGTCATTATTGTGCATGTTTACTCATCAAATGAACTAAGGGATTATAAAGCTTTGTACTTTTCTTTCTTTTGTATTTCTTTATGTAAAATGTTTGAAAATGGACGCAGTCTTGTTCGAAACGTTAATTGTGTTTGCTAACTATATTCTTTGAACACACAAGAATTGAAAATTTCACATGTAATGTTCTAATGTGTATATATCCGTAGTCTTGATGTAATTGGTATGTAAAGTGACGTAGGACCAACGTAATACCTAGCATTGTGAAACTTACATAATAAGTTGGAGCTTGTAGCAAAGTCCTATAACCTAGCTACTATAAAGAAAAGATAAGGGTGTAGGGAAAAGGCCACTTTACAGGCGAGTAGGATCGTAGGTTGTTCGTCCGCACTTTGCCTCGGGTACAAGCCCGAGTGTCATTCAGATCCTACGTAAATGGTAGGTGTCGTCCTTAGAAGCTGTGTTTGAACTACTATTTTCGTTTAAGTAGTGTCATTATTGCGCTCGGAGGATTTACATTGCAAGGTAAAGAATGTACTTCTTTTTGTAGTCGTCGTTTGAGAAATCTTGAATCACATCACGAAATGCTTTTTCGGTCTCGAACCTGAGACCTTCATCGGATGAAACTACTTTTTTTTTTAAATATGTAAACATATATGGAAAATACTGTAAAAAGTGTTCAATATTAAAATGTGTGTTGTTGTGACATGTTGGAAATTTCATATTTAATATATGAAAATAGAAGTCTTTTCTGTTAGTGGACGCAATTGTGTGGCAGCTAAAGCTTACTGGGGACATAAAACATCCTAAGAAGTTACCAGTAAGCTAGGTAGCTTAGCGGAAGTATTCTCTCCTCGTAATTGTGCGGTTATCGGAGCGAAACCTGAGATTTACTATTTTGACAAGTTTCCCCTCAGTCTCACCAGTAGATATCGGAATGATACCTTGTATTAAGGGTAGGGCTGCTATAGTCCCCTCTTCTTATGCAACAGTCAGTGTAAAGTATTAACGGACAGACGTTTAGGCCTTTAGATACTGTTAAGGCCATGAATTTTACCTCCTAAGAAATTTGGTTTGTTGGCTCATCTGTATTTCCTAGCAAGGCGACAAAAGCAAGTGAGAACATTGCTATAAGTACCATGATACGAGAGTTCGTCTTCCAATGTATTAAGAAGGGATCGTACTCTAGTTCTCTGTTTTATCAATATTTAAAAACGCTTCAAATACGAAACATAACATTCTCTACTGCTATTATGGTTGATATCTGTTTGACAACATTTAATATATTATATGGACTACAGTCATATACATATGGACTGAAATCATAGACAGTCAGCAGAAATGTTATCTCAGAAGAAATCTTCAAAACACCTACCATCATATTTCATAGAGCTTCGTAATTATTCGGCCATGCGAGTTTAAAATTATATCATTGAATTTTGGTTTCGCATCATGATCTGTCAGTAGATTTCCCGAAGAGAATCGAAGCTAGGACTGATTTTCCATCAAAGTTTGTGACCTTTATCCAAACATTGATTGTATTGGGTACGGTTCTGGTAAATATCAATAAATAAGAAGTTTGTATGAACTGCATTCTGGGTTGGAGTACAGTGTTCGATTTGTTGGTGCGAATGGTTGGGATATTCCTCTCACTGCAGAAATATTTCTTGATTTTTTTTTAAAAAAAATTTCCCCCAAACTTGAGACATGATTGGGCGTATAATACGATATTCTATTGTCTGATAAATTCTTTCCTTTCTCTAAATTGCACAAATCGAACGCTGTTGAAGTATATAGGTGTTTGTGGGGAAAACTTTTCTTGATTAGCTGAAAGAATAAAATAAGCCAGATGTGAGCAGCAAGTAGCATGTTAGGTAACCTTGTAGAGGCTGGGACGGATGGGTTGTCTAGGGAAATCCTAGAGCAGGTACTGAGGTAGGCCATCGAATATCGTGGTGTCTAGGGGGATATAGTAGCATTCAGATGAAATCTCGTTAAAAGCAAGTACTGTATCTGTATATTGTCATGTGATTCTGTGTATGTAAACCTTTTGCCAACGTTCACTGTTCATTTCATCTTGATTATGGAACTGTAAGTATATTTGACGCTGGGATAATTTAAAAAAAGACATGCGTCCTGAGTTGATGCTCATTCATGTACAACAAAGACGATCAATCATGAATATTTACCATACATCGTTTACCTCGTGGCTTTGCCAAGTATTTAGATATTTATAACGGTCCGAGAAACGCAATATTTCAAACTATACGGGGCGGACAAAAATTAGTGGTCAATATTCTAGGAACGAAAAGTTTTCATCAAACCAGGAAGGAAGTTCCTTTGATGAAATTTAAATTATGCTTAGTTTCGGAGGTAGAGGCATCCAAAGTGGTCACGGTATCGTCATAAATTACGTCATATCTCGGCAAATAATGACGTATGTAGTGTCGGTTTAGCAAATCAGAAGGAGTGCCCAGTACACCTAGTTGAACTATGTTTATGATTGGCGAATGCAGCTTAGAGGGGGATTTCTGTGCATGCCCTATTCAACCATTTAATTGAGATGATGCTGCTGTACCTTTGAGCGCCTGTTGCTCTGAAATTATGCATCCTTTTACATTTCTTCAAATTGAACTTTTTTTTTATTATATTTATGAGAACTTTTCGTTCCGAGAATATTGATCACTAATTTTTGTCCACCCTGTATATGTCTATAAAGCAAACAAAAGTAGGATTTATGATAGCATTATAGAATTTAGTTATCGAACACCAAGCATCGTTTAGCGTTGTGTATTTCTGAGAAAAACCTAACATTCTTTCTGTCAGTTCTGCGTATTTCTAGTAAACAGGTTTGTGAGAAATTTATACTGACGCCACGTTATGTGCACATGTTAAATGATTAAAACAAGTTTAAATACTTGCTGCTATGATAAATAAACCTTGTGGGTAATGTGCTTTTTCGTCGAGGTTTGCAAAGCCGGAACTCGTGGCGAAGTCTTAATTCATTTGCTGTGGAAGTAAGACAGATCGAGTGGTTAAGATAATCCGCTTTCGTTTTTAAAATATAGTAATTAACGTACTAAGCGAGCTTGTGAGCTTCTAAAGACGGAACCCACTGTTTTGCTTAATCCATTGAATGGAAAATCAGAGTCCACTTCACCAAAAACTGTACGTCCCGTCCTCAGAATCTCACCAGCTCGTTTAGGACATTAATAACAATTTAGTTAATCAGCGTAGTGTGTTTTCTCCTTGTCGGTTCCCGCGTACTTTGCTGTCCCCACCTTTCACCACCTTTCACTTGTAACGAGTCTACAGTAAGGAAAAGATGGATTTGATAGTCGCTAACAAGGAATTCGTCTCGCAATGGAGGTAAAAATCGCCGTTGGTACGTAGTACGATTCAAATTTACGAAATTCATTTTTCTGGACTGAGGAGTTCTGCTAACAGACAATAAATTAAGCGATTTGGGCGAATAAATTCTGCCTCTATTTGTTCACTAAAATCGTCCGTTTGAACCAGTAAGCCGAAATGGTAGGAAGGGACAGCATAACCTAAGAATGTGGATAATATCGTCATTTCCTTGGATATGAGAAATAAGTGCTGTACTTGGTGGAATTCTGTGTCAGGTTTAATTTTAGAATAAGCAGTTTTCTGCCATCTTTATGTCTTCAGACGTTTCCCAATTGTATATTACTCAATTGCTTAAAAAAATAACTGTAGTGAGAGATGTTGTTCCCGGAGGCAGATCTATGACCCAAAGGTTCCTGGGCTAGGTGAACTCTTGGTGGTTTTCTGTTGCCTTCCATCAGATGAAGACGTGCTAGGGACGAGACCTACATTTTAAAGTGAAATCGGAATCATTTATGTCCCCACCGGATATCCAATCCGGGATCCCTTTGTTACAAGGCAGCGAGAATTACTACTCCCCTACGGAAGACATTCTTTCTTAAAAAGCCAGAATATTTTGCTGTAAAAGTATGTAATCAAATTTAAACTTACGAAAAGGTGTTTGTTTTGTTTTTAATATTCAAACCCACGTTATAAGTCTAACATAGAATTTTCATTTTACAGGGAAAACATTTCGAAGAGTGGCCTCCTGTCCAGATCACAAACAGCTTAGTAGTCAGCCCGATCCAGTACATGACATTTGTGAGATGAGAGTAAAAATTGCTGATCTTGGAAATGCTTGCTGGGTTGTAAGTATGAAAAAACGCATGTAAATATGATATTCTTTTTATATGTACTGCTGTGGATTTTGTGTGGTTTTCTGTAAAATGACATTTTTTTGAGTACTGATGTCATGTTTCCGTTACATGCATTATTTTATCTCTAATATCAATAGTAGTATTACTTTCGAAAATAAGTTGAAACTAGCAATAATAGTAGTAGCATTAGATGTTATTTAGGATTATTTCAGTTAATGTTCTAGATTTTGTGTGGTGTGACCTTGAGAAAATAAATGTAAATGCTTATACCTAACTCAAGAAATCAAATAACACACAGTGTATGTAGGAGAGCGTTAGATAAGGTCTTGCATTGAGAGCATCTCCGCAAATAAGACTGCATTATACGGCTCAGTCAATTGGAAACGGGACACCCATATAATTTGATTAAAAATGACTTACCCAACAGTAATCCTCGTGAGAGGTGAGGCACTTGTCCCATTCTGACACCAGCTGGGTGGTGGCCATACTGTAGTGGTGCATCTGCAACCGCTTTGTCACAGCGTCTTCCGAGGGCAATTTTCTTCCACACAATTCTCATTTCAGTTTACCAAAAATTTGACATATCAGCTGTATGGAGAGTGATTGTTTCCCACTGGAATTTTTGGAGGGTGTTCTGCACAGGTCCTGACTTGTCCAAAAGAAATGACCCGGTTGAAAAGCAATCCGAGTCTCTCAAATTGATGACATGTCTTTATTGTATTAGTGTTTTTGCGTATCGTACGGTTGTGTCGGCCTCTCCTATATCACGAAATTCGATGAAAAGAGAATTATTGTGATTGAAGGAAAATATAACACTTTTGCATGGCCTATGACTTCTTTAAAGGAGATCAAGCAGTATGCTTCCACTGACTGCTTTAGCGCATAGATTCAGGTTGTAAACGATGACAAGTTGAGGGTGTGAAACAGGGAACGTTACTCTTGTCTCACTAGAGGACAAAGTGGAGGACTTACTCATTTACTCTCAACTGGAGGAGCACCAATGCCATTGCTTACTCCGTTAAGTGGAAAGATTGTGGAAGAACCCACTTTGCCATAGGTGTTCTATGATGACCTTGTACTCTTGAGCCTAGACTCATTCCAACCACATGACAGGTGGCCGTAGCTCAGTTGGTAGAGCGTTGGTTTAGCAATCAGAAGGTCCTGGGAACTATCCCAGGTTTATCCTCAGTCATACCAGGAAAATGCCAGGATTGTATCTACTAACTACGCCCTGGTCGACTACCTTCCAACATCCTCTTCCCCAGCCTATCCCAACGCGAGCCTAAGATGTCTAAAGGTCATAAAGAAAATTCAAATTCCAACCACCTGATCAGTCTGATCCATTGTACATTGTCGTCTGTAATGACTTCAGCGTTTTGCTCAATGGCATCTGACGTGACAATATTCTACTGTTCTGAAAAAAAAGAAGAAAAAAGTCTCTTAGAGAACTTAGTTCCACGCGAAATCATTTATTCCGTTCTTTCACTCGTGGCAAAAATAAACAAATGTTCGCCGTACACTGCCATAATTTCTTGATGAATATTTTGTCTACTCTCGCCTCCCGCGGTCAATAAAACGCACGGCACCACGGTGTTCCGCTTGATCTGGACGACGGGCGTCTGCACCATCTCCCCTCCGGACACATGTGGCTAGTCACGTAAACTTGACACTAGTGTCATCTATTGCATTGGTACTCGTACTAACATCGTGTCGTTTGAATATCGTTTGCTTTGATCATTGTATAATATAGTCATGTAGGGTGGCTCGCTTTCAAGTGACTGGTGCATTATTATTATTATTATTCACATATTTTAAAAATGTATTCTTTGCATCTTTCGATGCGGGAACAAAAGATTCGAACTAGAGTAGCTGAACGAAATCGGCACTGAAGATGTTGGAACTCGGTTCACACCTCATGATAGCGAGTAACTCGGAGGCTTTCCCTGTAATCTAGCTCTCTGCCAACTTTCTGAGAGGTTGTGTTCCCCAATCACACCAGTCTCTTTTTTCTGCGTATTAACGACAGTAGTAACAGATGGGATTATAGTCTTAATTTGCTGTAAAACTCAAAAGATCCTTATTCTTTTTCTCCTGTATTTTGTGTTCTCCTACAGAAGCTATCCCTCAGACTTGATGGGCTTTGTCCTCAGTACACAAAAATACAAATTACGTACAGCAGTTCACTTGTATTTCAGTTTGCCAAATCTACTGCTATAGAATGGAGCTCTCTAATTTGATAGTGTAAGTACTATTCGTTCGGTTTGGTGAGATGGGTAATTGAAACAGTTAAAACGAGCTGTTGGATCTGTTCTTTTTATTGACTGGGTAGGGTGTACTATTACATAGTCTCAGCAATTGACCCGTTGTGTCCGCTTCTGCGAATGACACGAAGACAGAGAACGTAAATGCATAAATTACACAGAGATTGCTAAGTCATAATGCGATGTGTTGCTACGCTGAATATTGAGCTGCCTATATGTGCCAAGGAAGTAATGCATTTTGACTATGGTTGTTAAAAATCGGAACGTCCTGTATCTTAAGGGACGTTGAGTGGTTGATTCCGTTCACTAATCAACATTAACTCGAAGCCAAGCTCCTTTATCTGTAAATTAGAAGAATACTACGAAGCAGTGTTCACACACTGATGAATAGCCTTGATCTGAACAGTCTTTTAATCCGAGGTTTTACTCTTCAGCAGTTGCAATTGAAGAACTAAAGTTATATACTAGTGACTCAACCCGTGTCGTATATAGTCGCGGACTTCGGATAGGTATGTAGGTTTGAGTACCGAGCGGCCGTAGCTTAGTTGGTAGAGCGGGAGGGTTTGGGTTCGATCCCAGTCGCCGACCGTCCTGACAGATTTTTCCAAAATTTTCCTCAGCCACACCAGGCATATGCCTGGATAGCACCTTCAACTTAGTCCCTGGCCGACTCCTTCTGTATCCGACCTGAGTCATAGATGTCTAAAGGCCATAAATCAAATGTAGTTTTGAGTCCTCTTCCCGGTCATCCTTGATAGACTTTCAAGAACGTTCCTCATTTCAATCAGATAGATGCTGGGATAGTATTTGGGCTAAGGCCCTGTTCGCCATCATTCTTCTTCTTTCACGAACAAGAGTAATCAAGATTAGAATAATACAGGAGGTTGAACTTTTCACCGGGTATATTATTGGTAGTTTGCAATACTTCATTCTTTGTTTCACTTACGATGATCGTCATTGTGGGATACAAAATATCCAGTAAACAAACGTAGTGCCGTTTGAAAAAATAAAACTATATCAGGCTGGCAAACCGTCAGTCCGATGATATAACATTTTACTTCCAATATTTATCATATTGATACAAATTAATCTCCCAAAAAAAGTAATTTTACTTTAACATGTCGTGATTTATTAAGAAATTTTTAGTTCATTTATCATTTTAATAAGTCGATTTTGTGCTTCAAGCTGGAATATCCCGAAAATGAAGCGGAATTATACAAATGATAAAGATAACTTTTTATCTTGTGTTCACCTGCGGAGTTTGTCAGCCGAATTCTGTTACACTCTGCATATCATGAAGAATGGTAGTTCTTCGAGTGATGCTGACAAACGAGTCTGTTAGCGCTACTCAAATATATACAGCTAGTTTCGAATCTAGCGAACTAGAAGCCCGATTTTGATGCTTTCACTTGCATTTGAAAACTCTTTGCCATACTGGGTCGGTAGTAGGGATGGCCACATTTTTCGGAAAAACGGAAAACTGAAAATATTTTTCCGGAAACCGGAAAATTGGAAACAAAAGACGGAAATTTTTCCGGAAAACGATTTTCCGCAAAACAGAAGAGAGAAAATTTTCCGGAAAACGATTTTCCGCAAAACGGAAGACGAAATTTTTTTCGGAAAAGCGGAAAACGGAAAATGTGATTTCCGGAAACTGGAAAACTATTTTCCCGGAAATGGCCATCCCTAGTCGGTAGGACCTCTCTAGAACCCCCTAGGGCGGTGAGAAAAAGAAAATCAAAATTTCACATTTCTTATGATAGCACTGACCCCAGACCATATAGGCAGCCGAAACTTGCGGAATCTTAATCTACACTTCAATACCTTTCAAACGCTGTATTACACGTCAAAATCGGTGAAGGGGTTCAAAAGCTATGACTTTTTTAGCCGAATCACAGAATTTTCACAAATGATCGAGAAGTTTTGTCTGTCTCTTTGTTTTAGCTCCAAATGGTTGATACCAGGGGGTTTTGGGGGTCAATAGCGGGCTCCAACAAGTTGGGATAAAAAAAATGCTTAGTTTTTTAATAGGAGTCACCGTTTTCGAGATACGGAGCCTACCATGGTCCAAAATCGACCTTTTGTATGAAGACTATGCACTTTTTTTTGTAGTAGGCAGCCTTACTTAATAAGTGATATCAGTATAAAAAAACCTTCGGGGTAAAGGGAAGGGTGACGCAAGAATTGTACTCACAAAAGAAGTGATATCCATTTTGCAAGTGATTTTCTTTGTCACTATGGTGGAAGGGAGGATACTAAATCTCTTTAATTTCATTACAAAGGAAGCACTTCCGCCATAGTGACACACAGAAAATCACTCGCAAAATGGATATCACTTCTTTTGTGAGTAAAATTCTTGCGTCACTCTTCCCTTTACCCCGAAGGGTTTTTGAATACTGATACACAATACAGAAAAAGTTCAGATATGGATGCGACGTTTATACCGATAATTTTCATTACATCTCTGGTGTTTGCCTTATCTGTAGGTGGCTTTTAGGGCTTATTTCTCGATGTCTACTAATGCCTTGTAAATCTAAATGGAAAATGCAGTGAAGAAAAGATCTACCTCCACGAGAGCTGTTCATGCGCTTCTTTGTCCTATTGAATTCGTATTACGTGACTTAGTTTCGCCTTTCAGCATTGTCACTCAATATTTGAAAGATAACCGTTGCGTAAAATAAAGTGTTAACATGAAAGGCGTTTAATTTATTTGGCAGCAACTCGTTTTTACCTTTCTTTTCATTTTATACTTTCATTGGACGTCTGCGTTATAAATGAACAATTTTTGTGCTCTTTCTCATTTCAGTGACGTATTCTTTTCCCATTTTATATAGCTTTTATCTGTGCAGGTGCTTAAGGGGCTTTGAAAATAGATTATTTATTATAATGAAAATTCAGTTAGTATAGTCTGCTCATACCTTTGGAGCAGCAAGTCATCCCACCCGCGCACAGATGAGCGATTCCTCTGGCAACACTTGTTACGTCTTCCACATGACTTGACTACAGTTTAATTTTTTACACACTCGTTTCGTACACTTTAAGAATTTGCAGTATCCCTTTATACTACCCTAACCGTACCTTCTACCCAATGATGCTCGTACCAAAGGTGCCGGCCGGGTGTCGAGCGGTCTGCGGTGGTAGGCTATCGACTCAACGGTCCCGGGTTCGAGTCCCGGCAGGGGCATGGGTGTGGATTTTAACACTTAACAGCTAAAGGCAAATCGTGACGGGCCGAAGTCCAAAGTTACTAAAACTGACCCATATAAAAATAAAGTTTACCAAAGTTTATCGTACCAAAGGTAAGAGCATGAATTATTCTTCTCCAAGTATATCGAATTTTGATTAGTGTAGCTGGATAGAACTTGATTCAATTTTGAAATTTCAATATCATGTAGGAAGTACTACTTCAGCTCTTTGAAGGTTACCACTTCAAAGACACCGATCTGGATTAGTGTCTGATTCGTTGTTGTTATAGTAAAGTTGTTCTGTAATAAAGAAATGCTTTTCGTCTGTCATGCGTTATGTCTTATATACTTTCAGTATCATCATTTCACGGAAGACATTCAGACTAGACAGTATCGTTGTCTGGAGGTTCTTCTAGGAGCAGGTTATGGTCCACCAGCTGATATTTGGAGCACAGCTTGCATGGTAATTATTATTTTATTTACTTCAAATAATATCAATGGCCACTGCTGATCGCAAAATGATTTAAATACTGCAATTTGCAATGTTTAATATTAAGGTTCGTGTAAAGCAACGAGCTCTAAAGCTAGATGGAAACCCTACCATCGTATATCTCGAACGTATTATTTTTCGTTACACAAGATTTCAATGTTGTTGTACAATTTCAAGCTGTAACGTTACAATTTTGTCCCGAAGCCCTTGTATTTAAACAAAGAGTTGGTACGTAATTGGTCCCCTAAATTGAAAATATTACTACTATGGACAAAGAAGCTGATTCTAAACGATATCAACAAATAGTTCCGCAGTGCAAAATCCTCAGTTATTGCACAGAAATTTAGAGAGCTCAATTTGGTTAAATATATTCTATAAGAATGAAAATCCACAAGATGTAAACCCAGAACCCAACCAAATGCTTGTACACTATCCGCAAAATAAGTTCCAGATGATCTAACTAACGATGCAATTACTGCTTCAAATAAAATTATCGACGAAATGACCGGTAGCGGTATTCAAACCCAACTCCTAAAAAAAAATAAAAAAAGCAAGAATATTCTGAAGAAAAAAAATCAGGGCAGCACTCAGTATCGATAACACATTAACGGGAACTACTTCCTTAAACTGAAATAACCTTAATCCAAAGAAGTGGATTCCGAACCTCCACATAAACTTTAGATACAAGGGCCTTCTCAACATTAAGTTCACGCCGTCTATTCTGATAAATAATTCTGAAGATTTAATGTCGAAACCGTGTAATCACTGCAGTCTAATTCGAATAACAATCACTAAAAGATTTTCCTGCACACAAGTATTCTCACCTTTCATTTGACTTTCGCACCAATTCAAATCACTCCCCAAGTATAGATCATAGAAATAAAGTATTTACCAGAATCCAACCAAAGGAGAGAGAGGAAGACGAAGAATCACACAGCAGAAATGCCCACTTCCCTCTCTAATGGTTTAATTGACATTACGATGTTTATAATTGTTTAAATTGATAATTATCGATCTAGTTTGTTATCTACGCTTTCAGTACTTCAAAGGTTCATTTATCCTTTTACTTGATTACATAATTTCCTATTAGCAAGCTACAAAGTCTATAGAGTTCAGAGAGTTCATACAGAGTTCTGTAGAGTTCATAACCATGTCAAGAGTTCTGTCCATGCCGATCTTTAGTTTCTCTTTTGTTTATTGTTGAAAAAGCTTCATTGTTAACGGTTTGGATATTCACAGCAATAATCAAGCGATTTCAACCATGAACAAAAAGGAAAAAAAATCGGCACGGATGAACTCGTGAAATGGTTATGAACATTCTTCTCTGTAAGTTTGAACTCTCTAGGTTTGAATTTGTAGGAGCTGCATGGCAATTTCATGCAACGGAAAGATACCAAGGTAGTGCTGCTATCTAGTGTTGGAGATCGTTGCTTTACACAAATCTTAATTTAAGGATAATCTAAGGCAACGATCTCTAACAAAAGTTGGCAGCGCTAGCTCCGTATGTGTCTTAATGTATTTTCATTGTTACACGAAATTTCATTGCTGCTTCTACAAATTCAAGCCTAAAGAGTTCAGTCTTTCAGGGAAGAAAGTTCATAACCAATTCAAGAGCATGATCGATGC
>JAGDQP010040043.1:0-17455 GCA_022664845.1 Lepisma saccharinum | reverse complement strand
CAATACAGAGGTCCCGGCGTTGCTGCTACTGTTCGTAGCAGCGCACGCGTCGTGGCAGCTTCGTAGCAGCTTTGAACGGCTTATGCAACCTGCATAGTTGTGCTTTCGACAGTCTCGTCCTCGTAGGCTTGTCTTAACATTCCAAGTGTCATTAGCAGATTTAGCTATTTCGTCGCAAAATTTTATCGCGTATCGCTGCTCCAAAGTGCGCTACATATGTGACCATGACGCGACACTGAAACGCCTGACCTTGCTAGCGATCCGAACGCTGTAAAGTAGGGGGACAAGAATTTTATTGACTAAAAAGCGTATAGTAGATATGCTATAAAGACACGCATGGTAATTGCTACCAGTATAACCTATAGAGTTTCATGTCTTATGTTAGTTTGTCAAATGAATGGCCATTCCTTGGTATTTACCACTTTGTTGAATTGTCTGTCGCTAGATTTTATACATAAATTCAAGAGATTCATAGATTCAAGTTTTCATAAATTTTTCAGTCCGAAGCTACTTCCACTTTCCTCATTGATTCGACAATTTTAAACTGCTGTTTTAATTTCTTCGCATTCTTCCAGTCTAAATCATCATCTAAGTATCTTCAATCACAGGTAGAGTTCTGCAAACCGTTCCCACATGCTACAAAAATCACTGGGAAAATTGAATAAATCACTAGAGCAGTTCAAGCGATGTCGTGAAATTGGCACATTAATTTCACTGTAAAAAATGCACTTAAAAGTCCAGTATGGGCACTCTTTCTCACATTATGTTAGATAAGTGGTTTTCAACCGCCAGTCCGCAGACCGGTACCGGTTCTCGGCAAATTAAACCAATTTGTTATTTAATACGTATTTTGTAGATTTCCACAGTTGAAAAATGCTATTAAAGTTTGCATTTCCTTTCCAAAACGACTATAATCTGAAGATGTGCTGGAATCTGAAGAACGGCAAACAAACCTCCGTTCTTACTGCAACTTACTGGAATCCTCCCGATCCTTGAAACTTTTATTCCATATTTTGCCGGCCCGTAAGTATTTAAAGGTTGAAACCCCCTAGAAAAGATTATATTTAGCTGTTAACTGCGTTCTTGTAAAGTGAATCCGGGATTAAGGAATTGTAGGACATTCATCTCGAAAATACTTAAAAGGTTATACAAATAAGGAAAAGAGTGTAATTGGATACATTTTTGGATAGAAAACAGTATTTGAACTTCTACAAAGAGTATAATACTCTTAAAAAGAATATGTCTTTTCACCCTATGTGATAACGTAGAGGCAAGTGAGTTAGGTCTGAGTGATGTTGGACATCACCCACCAACCACCCGGCTCCCTAGACCCACTCCCTCTTTTCTGATTGATTCGCTACAACTTGTCTAATTTCTTTGGGACACACTTTATACATATACATTCTCTCCAAATTAATCCTAGTGTGTTGCTATTTATTCTTATTGTATTTATTTGAATCGTTTTATATTTGACATTTTGTTGTTAATGATATTTTTCTGATTAATTTATTTAAGGGATACTTACTATTATTATTGTTAATGCTTTTTTTTGTTTTTATTTGAATATTTTCATGTGAGACTTGAACTGCTGGACTCTGGTAATATTCCCCTTTATTGTTGGGAAACAACTGTTGGAGTTTTCGACGAGATGTTAACCTTCTTCCGGTTAATGTTATTTATTTTGGATTCCTGGTTGAAGGATTTGTGTTTATGAAACATTTTTCACTGTCATTGTTCTTGTTCTTGAAATATATATTTATATAAAAAAGAAAATCTCTTTTTATCTTTGTTGGAATTCAAATATTCACATATTTGTAATGTAGTTTACATTTAAATGTTGTTGACTGAGATGATATACATAACTTCGATTTGTCCAATTCCTCAAGCACATTATAAGAAAAAGTCGGCAAAAAAAATTCTGTAAATGTTAGATATTTTGATCCGAAACAGGTTTATTTGTAACGCCTACGTCATTATGTTTTTTTTTAATTTGTTAAGGTAAAAACACTAGTAACTGACCGTGCATGAGTAGTTGACCTATTACAAAAAAACGCTCCAAATAACTCCGACGTACAGTGGGACGAAATCAAAAAATCTGGGAGAAATACTAAAATTCAAATTTAAAAAATAACTTCGAAAACCATCTCAGGTTGTAGTTAAATGTCCAATAGACACTAAACCACTTCGTTTGTGATACTGAAACGCATAATCAATACTGCACATGCGTTCAAACTTGACGTCTGTCAAGTCAATATCGCCACATTTGAAATTTTATTAAAATATACGGTGTATGCTTGATCGTTTATGCTACGTTTGTTCTGGACTGTGCAACAAGAATTTTCGTTTGTGCTCAAACGCACAACAAAATAAAAAATAATGTGGCGATTCTGGGTTCAAGTCAAGTGAAAATTGCCACATCTCTAAATATTTCTCTACGGAAGAAAAGACAGACACAATCGATTGTGCTTCGTTTGTGCTGGAATGTAGTAGTCAGGTTATTGTGCCCTAATATTCTCTAAGATATACGAAATTTCCCAATCTCATGACGACACTAAAAATAACCACATACCAAAATATTTTAATTTTCACAAATAAACTACTCCATGCGTTTGTGATGAATTGTACACACAGGACAACAATGAAAACAATGTTCTCAAACACGCAGGACATTAGAAAAATAATGCGGCGATTCTGGATTGAAGTCAAGTGAAAATCACCACATCTATACTAGACTTCTCATTCTAAACGGAATATCTTTAAGAATGTGAAAGCAATCGCGTATGTCACCATAGAGAAGACGACGATTTGCGAATGTTGGTTGGGAAAGGCAAATTAAAGTCTATGGGAGTTAACAAGAGAATTAATAAAGTCATTGATCAGAAGTATCTATTTTTCATGTTATTATTCTTATAAAGAAACACTAGACTATTTTGTTAAGCATGTTTTGTGTACAGTAACTTGTATCGCTATCGTGCTAGACTTCTAAACTGTATACCCCGGTTCGATTCCCAACCAGGTGGTGTCTCTTTCCGTTTAAAATAATGCCTGTAAACAGAGATTCATCTCCGGTTGGAGAACTTACGAGGCATCAAATCCATTCATTTCTTTTCCTGTCCCTCCTGGTTATTCCTAACATACATCTCTCTATTGCACTTTGTGTGACTCTTAATCTTTGAGTGGTTTGCGCGTTCAATAACCAAGTTTCACAGCCGTACATCATCACAGATAAGACACATTGATTATAAACTTTACGCTTCAGACACATTGGTAGTTTGCTTTTGAAAATAAAGTGTAGTCTTCCAGACGAACTCCACGTCATTTTATATCTATTTATTTCATCAGTCAATTTGGCATTCGATGTTTTGAGCTGACCTAGGTAAATATACTCATCAACTATGCCTATTGTCTCTCCGTTAATCTTTATTTCCTTCTTTGCAGCATGATGATTGTACACTACTTTTTTAATTAAATTCATTTTGAGGCCTATTCTCGAACTCTCATTACACAGCTCTTCCATTCTGGTTTGTAGTTCTGCACTTGAAGCAAATAGGTCTATATCATCAGCGAATCGTAGGTGATGAAGATGTTCCCCATTAACTTTTATTCTAACTTCATCCCAGTTTAAATTTTGGAACACTCACTCTCCAGGACCACAGAAAACAGTTTTGGAGAAGTTGAATCTCCTTGCCTTACCCCTTTTCCAACTGTAAATTTTTCACTGTCTTGATGCAGTCTAATGAAACATGTAGCAGTCAAGTAGATGTTTTCGCAGTAACATGATGTATGCACTTGCGATGCCTTGATGTTCAAGTGATTTAAGTACTGCTGACAAGGAGACCTTATTGAAAGCCTTTTCAAAATCTATGAATCCCAAACATAGTAGAAGTTCATATTCATTAGTCCTTTCCATAACTTCATTCAATGCTTGTATATGGTCCATTGTGCTAAATCTACGAACAAATCCGGCTTGTTCCCTTTCCTGGTTAAAATCCAAGTCTCGTTCAATGCGATTCAAATAACTTTGGTGAACATTTTGTATAGAACTAACAGTAAACTTATTGGTCTGTAGTTTTCGACGCTTTCTTTGTCCCCTTTCTTGTACAATAAAATAATAATAGCATTTTTTCAACTTAACAGTATTTCTCTCTTTCTCAGGCACATTGAAAATAATAGGCAAGTTCCTCTTTCATCTTTTCACCTCCCCATTTAAACCTCTCTGCTGTGAGTCGATCTTCTCCTGCGATTTTCCGTTCTTCATCCCTCGAAGTACTTTATCCACTTCTTCTTTCATTATGTTTGGTACTTCTACATCATTTTCTTCTGAGGCTTCATTTCCTAGTTCTTCCTCTGAGTAGTACAATTCTCTGTAGAAAGTTTCAAATATTTTTTATAATTTCTACCTTATTTTTTATAACTTTCTGGTCTCTTAACTGCAATTATATGCTTCTCCCCTATCATGAACTGATTTTTAGCTTTTTGTTTTCCTCGATTGTTTTTTAAACAAGATTATCGTTGTGTCTTCGTACATTCTCTCTTATTTTCTTCCTAATGATTTTATTTAGTTCTATGAACTCGACCCTCTTCATGTAACTTTCCTCTTCTTTTCTTCATCAAGAGTTTAGTTTCTTCTGAGATTTTGCTCTCTTTCTTTCTTTTTGATGCCTGCTATTTCCTTACCTGTTTCTATTATTATCTCAGTCAGTAATTTATTTCTGCGACTGATGTCTTCTTTATCTTCTAACTCTTCCAAGGCGCTGAATCTGTTGCTCAGTTCTATCTCGAATGTCTGTGTTTTCCTAGATTTTCCAGATCTAAAACTGGCTGTTGTCCTCTTATAAACTTCTTTCTCTCAAGTCTGGTATTTAGTTTCAGCTTACATCTCACCATCCTATGATCACTCGAGACTTTGAAACTGTTCAGAACGGACACGTCTTGCAGCATTGCCCTGTTATTCGATAGAACGTAGTTTATTTCGTTTTTAGTTCCATTTGGGCCTTTCCATGTCCACTTCCTCTGGGGCGGTTTCATGTAAAATGTATTGCAAATGAAGTCTGTTGGCTTCTGAGAATTCCATTAACTTCTCTCCTCCCTTGTTTCTTTTGCCAAATCGAAACTTTCCAACTTTCGTGTCGCTGCTCTGCTTAGTTTCTACTTTCGTATTGAAGTCTACTACAATTTTATAAAGCGAATTGATACTATCCAAAATCTTCTGTATCCCCTCGTATAGGTCTTCGATTTCGTCCTCCGGATATGACGTTGTTGGAACATACACTTGCATAATTTCCATTTTGTATTTTTTGTTTATCTTTATTACTACTCGCGCGATTGTATGTGAAATTCCTTCCATTTCTGTGATTCGTGTCTTCAGGTCTTTATTAATTATAAAACCAACGTCTATCGGTTTACCATTTTCTGTTCCTTTGAAGTAGAACGTGTGCCCTGACGGTAGTTTCATCCGTTCTTCATTCTTCCTCCACACTTCTGATAGTTAGTTATATATATATATATATTAGAGATGGGACGATACCATAATTTCTCGATACTGAAATATCCGAAACCGATACTTATTTCTGACCTTCTACACTTCACTCATAGTACCAACACACATGGTACCGAAATTTCAAACGACCCATGCGAATTTCAGCTTTCTAGACCCATGAGGAATGCATTCTCGATACCTGGGGATATTGGAGTACTTAACGGTATTATTCGGAAACTTAACTGTGTAATTGCATTCATACCCGTATTTTTTACTGTAATTCCCACCTGCCCATGAATCTTCATGCCGAATTTCAGCTTTCTCCCGGACCGTGAAGTACTATTTCGAAGCCCTGGTGATAACGGACCGGGCTGCGTAATAAAATTAGACTATTTATGGTGCCGAACACCATGATAACGGACTGAGTCCGGGGTTCGTTAAGACTGTGATGAGGGCGTATGCGAGAGGTCTAAACTTTAATAAAGCGTTGTACTTCACGGGGCGTGTCCAAGCTATCGGCATGGTACCTTCATGGAAGGCGATGGTCATTTTCTTCATCGGACTTGCCTGGAGACGAGAAAGTACTGATGAACATTTAATAAGATATTTATTATTGGTCTTTGCTAAGTATCTGAAGTACACAAGTTACATATCTAAACAATAAACGTAAAATAGAGATGCCAATACATATCGTTGGTGACGGCGTTATGAATCATGAATCAAACTAAATAAGATTAACAAACACATGAAATTAAGTTAAGTTAAGCTAAGTTGAGATAAAATAAAACAAAATTTGAATAGTTAAGCTGAGCTCCAAATACCAAATTATATCGAAACAATAGGAATACCATTTTTGATAATTTTAGATTGAGCAACGTACCTTCGTAATTTTAAGATGACTTATAGCTGATGGATGTTGTGATGGATGCACTTTCGTAAAATAAACTATCACTTTCACTGTCAATGGTTTAATCGTGTTTAAACAAAATGTGAAGAATTCTAAGTCCAAATTGAAGTAAGTTTTGTAGATAATTTTCAGCTGTAGATATGCGCTCTATGCGCTCTATGAGGTCTGTGCGGTCTCGATAGTCGGTTTCACTCAAATTTATATATGTTTGTTTTCGAAAGAAAGGAAGGACATTGTTTCTCGTGGGAAGACTAGAGTTATTCAAGGTGAGATTAAGTCATTTGCTTGGAGGATATTGAGTCACACTCGTTCAAGGTGAAGTCTTATTCATTTCTTGGAAAATTATATTATTGGTGTCCACATGACATATCTGGACGTCATGTGGGTCTTGTAATATTTCAGAGTTCCTGTGAGTCAAGGTTAAATCGAAGGGTCACACGGTAGTTCGTAATTTAGGATTGTATATGAGAACGGAAATGATATCACTGTCACATCTGTTGTACGTTGCTATGTAAAGATGAATAATTACCATGGAGCTTTTATACAATGATAGCTGTTGATCATGATTCATAAACGTCGAGACAAGTCTTAGAATTAATTCAATATAAATCTTAAGCTGTACAAAATTAAATACACTGTTGACCAAAAATATAAGAAAGAATGAAATTAATAAAATGAAATACGTGGTCATACAACACTACGCGTGCCTCAAAAAAAGATCCGAGTTTGCAGTTGGAGATACTGATTAAAGCTAAAACAATGTAAAATAAGAATAATGAACAATAATAATATACATAAGAAAATAGTTGAAAACAAATAACATGGATGCACTGAAATAAACAAAGTAATTCCTCTTGAAGGAATATTGAATGTAAAAAAATTATAGTGTTCTTGAAATACAGAGTCCTTAAAATATGCGAAAAGTCATGGAGTTAACAATGATTATACAAGAATCTCTTTTTTTTGTAAATAGTTCAATAAATGTAATAAATTGAATAAGATTGAAAAGAGATGTAATCAACCAAAAGTTCTTAGTTCACTTTCATTGAGAGAACAAATGTGAATTGATTATACAAAATATGATAGTAATTATCGACGAATGTCATTGTAAAATGTTCTCTTGAACGTTTCGCTTAACGAATGACAATACAAGTTCGTTGATGTCATTGTACTTGGACGAGTAACTGAATGTTCACTTGTGTAGATTGTTCATAAGTTGTAAAACGTCTATGAACTAAGTTTGTTCGATGTGCACTGACAGTAAGTGTTCAATGACGTTGGCAATTTCGGAAAATTGTTTGTCACTTTTCACTAAATGGAAAATTAGTTACACTGGGACATGCACTGTTGAAGGTGTAGGGGTGTTGAATGGCTGTTGAGAAGGGCTCCAAGTATATGAAGTCAGTGGAAGATTACACTTGGGAGGATGAATCGATGAGGGATGTCATCGCTGGTGAAGTTTCATGCTGAAGAATCCAAGTTCAATCAGATGAAAGGGGTTGGAAGTTCTTACTACGTTGAGCTGGTTAATGGAGAAGTTGGATGATCTCCTGGGTGAAGTATTCATCGATAGAATGGCTGGCGGCTGCAGTAGGTGTAGATTCTGGATGTAATATTCTGGATGCCTGTTGCTGCTGCTGTTTGTGGGTAGACTGTAGCTGCATTCTGGTAGAAGCTTCGTTTCTTTCACAGTTTGTGGAATGATTTAATAAATTCCCATGTCGTAAGTGCATATCGAAGGGTTGAAATGGGTAAAACTTATGGGGAGGGTTAAATGAATTAATATTGAAAGAATAAACAAAATAATTAAAATAAAACGGCGTAAAATTGGAAACAAATAAATGTATAAACTTAAAAAAATAAGGGATAATTGCAAAAATTGAACAAGGGAGTAAATAAGGTATTAGTTGCTAACTCTAAAAATGGTATATTAATCTAATATAATCTAGTATATGGAGCTACACAATGTATAAAATCAGTTGGAAATAAAGTCTAAATGAATATACTAGAGGCTATAAAATTGTAAGTTCGTCTGAGTTGTTTCTTAGGGAGAATTATAACTCTCGTAAAATCGCTATTAATTGTATGAAATCTATGCAACTTAAGATTGTGTCAATAAGCAATTAAAACTTGAAGTTTTATTGGGGTTATAACAGTGTTGTGGGGATTTTCAGATGTTACTGCGATTTTAAAACTGTTCCTATGATTCCAACCTTTCCACAAATCTTCATGTTAATTTTCACTAGAGATCTTCCGATTTCTAGTCGGAAGGGTATTGGGGATGAGGCCTTCAAGCTCGAAATATGTAACGGAAGTTGCATCAACAACTGTGACGTATATGAGAACAAAAAGTGTAAAGATACATGACCGCACCTAACCTTACCTATCCTCCACTTTCCCATGGTCACTAATTTAAGATAATGTACAAAAAATGCAAGAAAGCAATATTAATAATAAATATAAACATATGAAAATATATTTTGAAAGAAAAAAGAAGAAAAAGTGTTAACCCTGCCGGGACTCGAACAAGGGCTGTTTTGTTCAAGAAGTCTACGCCTTAGCCACCAGGCCACCGATGCAACCTGGCAAATGTATTATCGTTGTTGAATTTGCAGTTCACGTGCTACGTAACAAGCCAGTAGTAACGCGACTTCCGCTACATATTTCTAACTTGATGATCTCTTATATTGGGGTACTTAATGATGGAATTACATTTTTATTTTTTCCTGTATTCTAATCTGCCTCCGAACCTTCATGCAAAATGTCGGCTTTCTAACCCGATAAAAGTGTATTTTTCGATACTCGGGGCTATTAGAGTACTTAAAGATGTAGTTTCGTTTTTGATTGTTTGCTGCAATTCGATCCTGCAAACGAATGTTCATACCAAATTGCAGCTTTCCAGCCTAATAGGAAATGCATTTAGAATTCCTGAGATATTGCAATAGCTAGTGGTATTATTGCCCTTAACAGTGTAATGTATTTCTACGTTTTGTTGTAATTGAAACCTGAGCACGAACCTTGATGCAAAATTTCAGCTTTCTAACGCGACGGTGAGTATATTTAGGATGCCTGGAATTTCGGAGTACTTAACGTTTTTATTGGTGTATTTGACGGTGTCAGTACATTTATAAAAACTCCTCTACCTGGCCACGAACCTTCACTTTGAATTCTACCTTTCTAACTCAATGGAAATTGCATTTTCAATACCCGGGGTTTATGGGGTACTTAAAGGTATAATTAAAGTTTTAAATTGTTCTTATAATCATAACTTACACGAATCTTCACGCCGAATTTCAGCTTCCTAGCCCAACAACGGTCGTGACTTTTTCTGTACTCGGGTGTACTAGGGTACTTCACGGTGTTATTTGGGTTGTTATCGGTGTGATTGCATTTTTAAATAGTTATTTTATTTTGCCCATTGTTGACTATTTTCTTTTACATAATAGTAGAGAGCGTCTTTCTAAAATTTGATATAATACGTTAAAATATCGTTCACTTTAATGGGTGTATCAGAATAAAAGCAAAACGAAAAATATCACCATATTAACCTTCAAAACATTTAATGAGTGAAACGAATATTATAGGTTCTTGTTAAGAAACCCGAGAATTTTTATTCTATCGGAATCAAGTCAAGTTCCGCTTTTGTTATATATTATTTCTGTTGTAACTTGTACTGAAACGTCTCTAGGAGAAGACTGTTGTCAGCTGGAATATACAAATATTACTTTGGAAACTTCCTCAATTTCGAAAAATTTTCAGTAATCAAATCTCACGTGCAAGTCTATATCCCAGGCGTTAAAAGCATGAATTTGAAAATATATTAATTCATTGCATCGTTTTAAACAAAATATTTTTTTTATTTTTGTGGCTAAAGTAGCCTTTTGAATGTTCGGCAAACTGGATCCAAAGTCACATGATATTAAGAAACCATTATATGAAAGTTCTATAATATTGTTTTGAATAAATGAAAGGAAATAAAGATAAAACAAACAAGAAAACAATTTACCTCTCACAAAAGCAGGTTTGAGGAAAAACTGTGGTAACATTCGAGCCTAGTTTGATATAATACGACCCTCGTCGTATTAACAAAAACTGTAGCAAGATTCAAGGTGGCTGATTGTTTTTCCGGAAATGGCCTCCATTTATTTCGGCAACGGAGTGAACAATATTGTCATGAAGGCTACAACAAATGCATTTAAAACAGTCAAGAGATGATGCATGAAATCATGTTATTTTAAAGTGCTTTGAACTCTGACAGCATTTACATTTCTGTCATTCTTCAAAATTAGCTTATATTTACTTGAATGCTTCCGCCTTTCTAATAGGGAAAGTGTTCTAGAGTCTGTCTTTTAGTGCTTACTTCAAAAGTAGACGTACACTTAATAAGTAAGTTCGGGCCTATTCTATTTGCCTTGTCGAAAAACTATGTTTCTGGGTTTATAAATTGCATAATATACACTGACGGAAAATAAAATCCCAACGGCAGGAAGTTCGGCGCATGCGCAATGAGCTGTTGCAGTAGATATGTGTGAAGCTGTTTGTGTATTAGTGCATTGTGAGAGAATGCGGCAACGTGCTATGAATATACAAAATGCATCAAAGGTGACAGTGACGTCTATATATATGAACTTGAATGTTACTCAGCATTTCAGTGGTACCCAAGGAGAGTCGCTTGTATCTACAAGTAAACAGTCCTGTCGATGTGAATCAGTTAATCGCATTCGTGCTTTGTTCTTGAGGCATTTCACAAGCTTTCTTGCACAGGTAAGTCATCTCGAACATAGCAGATATTTGAGAGAAACGTCTACGGTATGGGGAAGTGTTTTTGTACTTTCCTATACCCAAAAAGGTTATGAATTTCTCCTTTTCAGACAAATATTTCAGCGACAAAAAGAAATGGAGATCTGTCATTTTGCATTCCACAAAAGTAGTCGTATTATTCTCTTGAA
The DNA here is from genome assembly GCA_022664845.1 of Lepisma saccharinum. Taxonomy (NCBI): domain Eukaryota; kingdom Metazoa; phylum Arthropoda; class Insecta; order Zygentoma; family Lepismatidae; genus Lepisma; species Lepisma saccharinum. Next base: position 6,120 of record JAGDQP010040043.1, on the reverse strand, counting down.
TAATCTTCATTTCTCTGATTTAAGTCTACACTGAGTTGATAGTGGTTATACACAATGTGAAGCAACTGTCCCATGTTCTTTCAAAATAAGAGGACGCATATCAAATAAGTGCGATCAAAAGATCTTAAATTACAACTAGCTGGAAAAATTTAAAACAACGTTACTCGGCTCGGCCAAGTCTCGAGTGTGTGTATGTAAGTTCTGGAAAGTATTCCAGTTGTTTCTTGCTTGTAGCAAGGAATCTTTCCAGTTTTGGCTTCTTTTTTTTTTTTTTAATTTTATTTTCACCAATTGGGTTTTTCTTCACCTTGAAGTTGTGTCGTAAAGAGGTCTACGATGTTTAAATCATTCTCATATAAGTGGAAATTTTGTTGCAAAAACAAGTGAAAAATATATGCTTTGATTTCTTCGAATACTTTCGACACCCTTAACAGCATCGTCACGAGTTAATCAACGAATGTCCACACGATGGATTAGTTCCTAATATGATGCCGATAATTCATGTAGGAAGTCTTTCAGCAGAAGCGGTTTTGCAATAAGCAACTGCATTGATTTTGCAATCACTTTGAACTGTTCTGAAATTTTAGGGGAGGATTTCTAATGAGTAGAAACAATGTATTAAACAGTGGTAGTGAATGAAAGGAGGAAAGCGTTATTAGTTTCTCAGAAGACTGATTAATTCTTTATTTTTACCCGTCATTAATGGAGCACATTCAGAAATACAGTAACAAAATTTTAGTTTACAAAGACAACATTTACTTTAATAAAATGGGAGTAAATGCAATACAACAGCGTGCATTTATACCGCAGAGAATTAATTCAAAGCGCTGACATATAAAGGATGTACGTACAGTCGGATATTTTGCAACTGAAAAAAAAAAATTTTCGAATACCTTTTTCATTCTGGGTAAATTGGAGTCCGCAAAAACGAGGTTTTAGAATAGAACACTTTAAAATTAATTCATCGTTTTCGTATTTCTCGGTTTAAAAAATGAAAACATTATTCTCCACTTCCTGATTTGTTTTCAAAATAGTGAAGAAATTGCCTTTTCTCAAAATGATAGATACATTTAGGATAACGGTGAACCTTATTCTGAGTTTAACAGCAAGAAGAAGTCTTAATTGAGGCTGTAAGTTGTAAACATTGACGTTTGCCGACGATAAACAAATCCTAATTGCACTTGGCTTGCATTTTCTCTGCAACAGAAGGAGAAATAATGTCTTAACAGCTGCAAACCTTATAACACAGAGAGCATTTACTTACATGTATCGTCTGTACCCTTGTGCCACGTAAGAAATCTGTGATGCGTGTCAAAAATTGGCTTCCTTCGAGTTACACGTAAGCTTTATTTTCTCTTGTGCTCCAAGAGAAACGGGCGGCCTCCTTTCGAAATTTTATTCTCTAACTAATGCAGGGGTACGCGGAAGATTGTTAGATGGTATGCCATAAAGTTTATAAAAACATATTAAACTTAAGATATTGAATATAGTCTGATTTCACAAGTGTATCGAATCCACTACCAGTATAAGTATTCATTTTTATGAGAGTAAGTGTGCTTTTATAATGGAGCGTCGCGTTAATTTAGAAACAAATCAAAGTTATCAAATGAGTGCTTTCATAGTGGAGCTTCGAGCAAAGCGTTGACAATAGCGTTGAGCATAACGCTCGGACAAGTCCGTCGGATCTCGGTTGGGCTCGTTTTATTATTTTTATCTGAGTAATCAGTTTACACATGCGTTGTAAATTAACGTTTAATATTGGAACTTTTAACGTTTGATGTTAAATATGTTGCAAATACGATAAAATAATTAAACAACAAGCGTTAAATTATGAAAATATAGTTCAAGAAGGAAGATTTGGATCTCCATATTTTTACTGTGCATGTACAATAATTATTGTTTCATTAAGCACTTGTCGCTATTTTATTTCAAATACTATTGCTCTGAAAATTATATATTATTCTATAAATACGAAGAGTTTTACATACGAAGAGTAAAACTTGACAAAGATAGCTATATAGATACGGCGACCATACGTCCTAAATTTTTTGGTATAGTTTTGAATTTTACGGCTGTGTCCCTGTGTCACTACAATATTTGAAGTCCTTAATCTGAATATAAAGAGCGATATAATTTAATTTTATGGGGACATCTCCATAGCTGAAAAGAGTCGTTTGGATCAAGTTTTGGACCGGGTCTATGTTTGGTACCTGGCCTAACCCGATAACCGGGAGGGCAAATGACGTTTTCAATTCTTTCCTTATCATTCAATTGCGTTTGAACAGTGTTTCTTTCAGGGATGACCGCACAGGTGGTTTGACTCTAGAGCACGAAAGTCAATCGGCTCTAGACCGGGTAAATCGGATCACCAAAAGTGACTCGGTTTCAGCTCTGAACATCTTAACTAAAGTTTACACGTGTTTCATTGTAGTGCTTCTGAGTGTTCTTAATTAATACGTTATGAACTAATTAGTAATAATAACTTAGGCTCTGTTCGCCCACACAAACAATGTTTCGTATTTTCCTATTAATAAAAATGGGAGGTTTGCAGTTGTGCCTAAGCATGTCTTTGCTTACCCCAAGTCATAGTATCTGTAATTATTCCATCATGTATCTAAGCAATGTAGTGTAAAGTAATTAAAACTGATGTAAATTAACAAAAAGTATTCGAACCTAATCTAACTTAATATAAGTAATGCACTGCAATAAGAACTCTTACGTCAGAACATTATAAATCTTATAATAAACCAATTCATCGCAAGATTACAATTTTTACTGAACTTATAACACAAATACATGTGGAGTATCAAATAAAAAAAACGCCATTACTTAGTAAATTATTGTATTTTAAGAAATAAATCAGAAGAAAGTTATTATAACCAAGAGGGTACGAAATGCTTTTGGTAGTGATTGCTATTCTTATCACAGGTATAGGATATATTTTTTTTCAAAATACGGTAATGTTATTGGTTCGATACGATTCTTTCGATTTGAAAAATTTCCAATCCTGCTCTACAATAACACAATACTTTGCTCGCAGCTCCACTATAAGAGTAAGGGCTCATTTTCATGAAGGCTTGCGTTGCTTACGATTTGGGTGAATAGCCAATTGAATAACGTGGCGTTTCGTGGTGTAGTTTTATTACGTGGTGTAACACGTGTTTCATTGAATATTCACGCAAGCAACGCAAGCGTGCTTCAAAAGTAGCCCTAAGATTTCTCCTCTCAACGCGACGCTCTACTATCAAAGGAGCCTAATGTCTGTAATAAATCTATAATATTTCTTTCATTGAGAACAGAGCTTAACTATTTATCCGAAATAAAGTAACATTTTTTCATATATTTTTTTTTTACTTTTTTCTTTCTTATATTTCTGTTTTATTGTATTATTCAAGATAACATCCTAGAATTTGCCTGGCGTGACTGAGGGAAATCAGAGAAAACCTCATTCAGGATGATCGGCACCTGGGATCTCCTGAGTACAGGACAAGCAGACTGCCAAATGTTCTGCTTCATCGGTATAATCATTACTGGCTATATAATTATGCAATTTGAAACACTAACGTTGGAAATTGCGTAATGTTACTTGCAAAAGTATGAATTTATAATTAGTGGTCAGTTTAAAAGTTTGAAAGCCCCTGCTGTAATGCATCGATATCATAAGTAATACACCTATTTCCATGCTAAGCAATAATGTTCCATGTTAAGCACCATGTTCCATGTTAAGCTGATACCTAACAGAGCAAAATTAACATGAGACATGTTTAAACTTGCCTCTTTTGTTTTACTCCCTTCGTTGCCAAAGAACTAATTCTTTCGCTTTGGTTCAACTTCATCAAAGACTGTTCATTTGAAAGTACTTCCGTTTAGCCAGAAACGGAAGTATTTCGTCATCTGGCGTGAAAACAAAATTACACGTAATTCCAGAAGCCTTGAGAAACTCAGCAACATGCCAAATGAATTTCAGAACTCTAATTTATCACGCTGGAGTGCTCAATTCTATTTCAAATCCTGCCAGCTTAAGCCACTCATAAAAGCGAGCAGTTAACCTGGTTTTCCCACTTTCAGTTTAATCTAAAGGTGATCAAACTTTAAGTTCATTTTTACGCTTCTTGTCGTTGTGTGGCTCTTTTTAATTTATTTCCTGATTCTTGCAAATAACGTACTGTTTAAAGGACGAGCTGTTATACGTATGCGCAGTCCATCATGTGAATAACTCAAGAATAAAGAGGGCCGCGGTGGATCTGTAGTAGAGCGCTCATCTCTGATGCTGGCCGTTCTCGGTTCGATCACAGTTCAGGTCATGTGGGCCTTGTGGTGGACAAACACCGCATGCGTGGGTTTTCTGGAGTTCTCCCACTTTCTTCATTCCATCAGTTCTCCAATCATCATCCTTTCGAGCTGAGCCAAAGTTGACTAAAGGCCTTAAGGCTCAATTCAAGTGGGTTTTCGCGTCTTTTTGTTTTACGTCAATTATTCAAACTTCAGTAGTGGAAAACAGAAATTAACTTTCACGGACCAAAGTTCGTTTCGTCCTTCGATAACGACTACAATTAGTTATAATTAAATGCTAGTAGTAACAGCACTGCAGGATTGTGTGCAGATACTTTTGGGACATTATCCTGTCCCAAAAGTGTCTGCACACAATCCTGAGTTTACTATTAATATTTTATTAAAACTAATTGTACTCATTATTGAAGGATGGAACGAACTTTGGTCCCTAAAATTTAATTTCTGTTTTTCACTACTGAAGTTTGAATAATTGATGTAAAACGAAAAAAAGGCGGGAAACCCCACTTGGACTGAGCCTTAAACAAATATTCAAATTCAAGAATAAAGACATAAAGTAAAGAATAGAAACAAATGTGTGCTCAAGTCCGGTCAGGGGATTGTGCACATGGTCTACTGCCAGGCTTCAGGACCGAGCGTTTATACAGAGTAAATGATTATTTATTTAGAAATGTATACCAACTAATCCGATCTTGAGGGTCTGTTTGGCATTAAGTTAGCCTATTTATGTGCGGCATTCAGCAGTCTATATTTATCAATATTTATAATTTTCCTACACTGAAACCAATATCCAAGCATTCAATCAGGTCACGTCCGGACTGCTTTCGTTTAGCACAATCAACTTTGTTTTTTTATAATTTTATTTCCAAAAGTTAAGGGAACAATTGTCTTCATACGAACAAGAATTCGCTTGTCTATTTTCACATCCTTCGATTTTCACTGTTTGTTTACTATCTTCATTAACAATACTGAACAATAGTATTTGAACAATAATTTTGAGGAACATTAACACTACAATTTTTCTTTACATGGTGACCCCCACTTCGGGAACGCTTCGGTTTACCATCGTGACTGGTTTGTTTACTTCGATCACCAACACTTATTGAGAAACGAAAAGGTTCCATTAAGAATTGTCTTTTTTATAAATCTTCACTTCGTTATGCTGAAAAAAAACTTCAATTCTAGTTGAACTAAAGTTTTTAGAAATTCACTTTGAAAAAGTATTTCCCTAATATCGGGATTACAACCATTAACGACTAATGATATAATTCCATTTTCGATAAAGTTCGTTTTGGGGAATTCAGTAGGCAAATTCTTTGTATTATTTTTACATACAAAGGTTCTCAAATTTTCGTTTTGTCTCTCTTCCTTATAAATCTTAGAAGTAATCAACTTGTTTATCGAACTTTTCACCCTGGCGAGAACTTTTCTAACAAGTTACTACAAAATTCATCCTATTCGGAACAAAATGTCTTACATCCTGCAATGGACATTTCCGGTAGTATTTTTTTATTGCAATAAAGAACTTCTATTAAAGCAGACTACGGAAAACATTTTCTTTTCTTTCTGTGATGAATCTATCAAGAGTTATAAAGACTTGCTTCAAAAGCGTCTCAGCCTTGCGCTTAATCGGGTGCCGCCATGTTATGACGTAATCAGTCTTCCGACTGCTTGTCATTGACATACAAATGGTATTTGATTTGTTAGTATTGTTAAAAAGAGATCGCAAAAATGGATCGAAAGAAATAGTATAACTGGTGAATAACGTTTCTGTATGCCTTAACACGTCATTTAGTTAGTTTTATTCATTTAAAATTGATTTTTACTTTT
>JAGDQP010040042.1:0-17455 GCA_022664845.1 Lepisma saccharinum | reverse complement strand
CCAAATTTCGTTTCTCTAGCTTCAGTGGTTTGGAAAATGGTATTTGGGCGGCTATGTTGAATTAAAGAAAGCGATTTTTAAAAAGTGTTCTTACATTGCCGTTACCTACTTGTGATGGTACACCTTCATACCAGATTTCGTTTCTATAGCTCGAATGGTGTGGAAAAAGTTTTTGTGCGGCCATTTTGATCCAAGTTAACAACTTTTTCAAAAATGTAAATTATTCCTAAACTACTCTTGTTAATAGACCTTTATGCCAAATTTCGTATCTCTAGTTCAAACGGTCTGGAAAATGGATTATGAAGTCAGCCATTTTGGATTCAAAATGATGTCTTTGCAGATATTTTGTAATCTACTAATGATGATATACCGTCATACTTCGAAATTTCATATTTCAATTTTTAACATCTTTTTTCTTACAGAACCTCAAAATCGCTGATTTCGCAATAAACTCTTCTTCCTGTATAACATGCTGACGTTTTGTGACACGTGGAACTCGGCTGCATGCACTGCCGTACGTGTTGATACTCCCCTCGATTCGCTCGCGTCGCTGCGCCAAGAATCCCACGGCAGGCCGCGCATCGAACTTGAGGAGTTTGGAGGAACTGCGTCTTTTTATCACAACCAGAATCTGCAGTGCACTGCGCCACATGATGCAGATATCCCCTCATACTCCAGAGCGCTGCGTCCGAATGGAGAAACGTCCACATTCTGCCTGTATAACATGCTCCTGGCAATGCTAACGTTTATGACGAGTAAAACTTGGTGGGACACGCAGGAGTACACGGTGTATTGGAAGTTGGCGCGAGGAACTATTCTCATCCATATTCCATTTCACCACTTTTTAAGGTTGAAGGAGTTGACTGGACAGTTTGCACCCCTGGTGCTTTTGCTCGTATTTCGCAACTTTTTACACTTGTGTAATGTATATACTCGCTTTGCCTCATTGGGGCGCTACCCCCAGAATTCCAAGATGGCCTCACTGGGGCGCACCCCTTTATTGCAATCAGGCTCCAGCTGGGAACTGTAACCTAGTAGGGGAGACGAGCCGAATTTATTCTAACCTACTCGTAATGGTACACCTTCATACCAAATTTCGTTTCTCTAGCTTCAGTCATTATAAAGTGGGGCTTAGGCGGGCATTTTGGATAAAAGATGGACACATTTTTAACGTTTTCTTATATTTTCGTGACATACTCGTGATGATACACTGTCATACCAAATTTCATTTCTCTATCTCGAACGATGTGAAAAATGGTATTTCAGCTGCCATTTTGAATCAAAGATGGTGAATTTTTTAAAACGTTGTTATGTTTTCCTAAACTACTCTAGATAATACATCATTATGCCAAATTTCGTATCTCTGGCTCAAGCAGTTGGAAAATGGATTTATGACGCCCGCCATTTTGGATCCAAGATGGCGTCTTTAGAGATATTTTGTAATATTTTCATAATCTACTAATAATGTTGTACTGTCAAACTAAATTTCATTATTCTAGCGGCAGCCGTTTAGGCTGTGTATTCTTTAAAAGTTTAGGGTTGGCGGCCATTTTGAATTCAAGTTGGCGACTTTTTCAAATTTTTAAAAAGTTTTCTTAATTTGCTACCAATGATGTAGTTTCATACCAAATTTCACTGTTCTATCTTTAGCCGTTTAGGCTGTGTATTCTTTGAAATTTTAGGTTTGGCGGCCATTTTGAATCCAAGATGGCGACCTTTTCAAAATGTCGGAATTTTTCCTGTATCTACTTATCATCCTCTACCTTCATACCAAATTTCATGTTTCTAGCTTACTCCAAACACCCTAAACAATATGATGAGTGAGTCAGTCAGTGAGTGAGTGAGTGAGTGAGTGAGTGAGTGAGTCAGTTAGCCTAAAATGTGCAATTTCAGGGGTCCACAACTAGAGCATAGTTTGAGATACGAATATGAAATTTTGTACATCTGCACATATTTGCCATAGCTCCTTAACGGCAAAAGCTCATATTCCTATCTTTAACATCTTTTTTCTTACGGGGCCCCCAAATCGTCGATTTTGCCATAAACTCTTGTTCCTGTATAACATGCTTCTGGCAGTGCTAACGTTTTCTGACGTGAAGAACTTGGCTCATGCACTGCCGTGCATGTTGATATACGTATATATATATGTATACTGGTGTGTGTGTGTGTGTGTAAATATCTTATCATTCTGAAGATAATTTTAGAATTGTTTTTAACTTGAAAGAACAGTCGTATAAGGCCTTTGTTATCAGTGTTCAATATTTTATTTTTAGCTTGTTCATTCGTTCAGTCACAGAAAGAAAGTACGCATCATGTGGCTGTTGTGTATTTTAAATTAACTCTGAAACTTTACACTGGGATCTTTGTTTATTCTTGCTGTTTGTGCTAGAGGAAATTGAGAAGGAGTTTACAATTGTCCAAATGGTTGACCCACTCGCTTTCTGTGAGGTCATGGATTTAAATCAGATGAAGTCCATTAAATGAAGTAGTTTCAATCTGAATTTAATTGAAACTATATGCTTTGTACTTAGAAGTTCACAAACCCATGTAGGATGTCTATAATAATTTAAGAAAGTGGGAATATTAGATATTTTTTTTTAAATTTCAAGGGACCATCTCGACTTCATATGCTATCATAGTGATACAAATTAAATCAAAATTGCCGTTGTGAGCATAGTTAGAAACTTGTCCACCCTCAAGAGCAATTCATAAGAAGACAGTCAAAATACATGATAGACGAACCATGTTGTACTATTTGAAGGTTGAAATTCTCTTATTTTCAAAATTTTGCTCTAAGAGAAATAGGGTCAAATCCTTGTTAGAATTTAATCAATTATTTTAATCGTAATTCATAAGTGTTGAACATAAACTTGAGCACTATTTTTGAAAAGAAGAACATGGAAAAGTCCCACTTCATACTACACAACAACCCTTTCGAAGTGTTTGGATGCAGTGTCTAAAGTGGATAAAGTTTTTACAGGAACGGAACAAAATAACAGATACTTGATAGAAAAAGCTCTCGTGATCGAAATTTCGTATTTAATGAATACAAGAGATAAGTTTTCTCGAGCGCTTTGACCATCGGTTTCACCTGGTTAATTTAATTGAAAGCAGTGATCTGATTGATCAACAACGACCATGTGTAGAAGAGGGCCGTGTTCAGAAAAGGCGAAGCTACCACACTGTTCTTCCAGGTAACTAAGGGCTTTAGGGCATTTACGTGTTTCTCTCTCAATGGGATTTATTTAATCCCAGGCTTGTCGATTTATTTTCTTGGAAAAGAATGTTTCAAAAAGTACGGGGCAAAAGAAAGGCCTACAATTAAGTGTTTCCAATTCCTAAATTTAATAACAGTACAAAATCTGTTCTGACAGGAACATTGTTCAGTTTCTATTTTTCTCAGTGAATCATCGTTCTGTCCGTTTTGGCTCACTTTAAGTACATAAATCATTATTTTCCACACCAGAAACTAAACTTGAAGATTTGTTTACGCTGTTACTGACAGTCATTGGTCTAAGATACTCCTTTCTTAAGAAACAGTGATTCTTATAGCATCCAGAAGAAAACTCCATTTACGCGAGAGTCGTTTCGATTGAGGAACATATTTTGTGATATGATGTTTCGGATAAATGGCTATATTTTGTATATAAACGTAGAGCAACAGAAATACCTATTTCTTATGGTGCAAGGAATTCTGGAAAACTGAAACTGAACATGTCCAAAAGTTATACATAATCAACAAACCGTGGAATGAAAGGGTTAAATTCCAGAAAACGACGGAAATGTTTATTAAGGTGTTTGAAGCATCTCAACCATTATCTGTACATAGTTATATGCTATCAAAGGATGTCAAGTACTAAAAAATGACGAGGATGAATAAATAAACTGTATCAGCCTCGTAATTACTGATTTCCTATTTTGCTTTCGTGCTGGACATAAGTGTGCTGTGTGTTGTAGTGAACGTTTTGCACAGTTATACGCAACAAAGATGGCAGTGGATACTCGGTTGTAGGGGGAAATAAATAGGGCTGGAAGTAGGTTAGTCAGAGAACGAGAACTCCACAGTCCACAATGCGTTACAAAGTACTATATGTAGCCTTTGGGGACGGTTCAAAAGCACAGGGAAGGTTCGACGTCAACAACTACAAAGTCACACAAGTCACATGGGATCATGTCTTTTGAACTTACAGTCGCATCAAGAGCACGACTTTTAAAATAAATAGTGTACTGGAGGCTCTATGCCAGATCTGGAACAGTTTGCGTACCCTCATCCTTATGAACAGGGAGTTTAGTTTACAATTGAATCGGGAACATAAACTCTGTAATTTGAATCAGAGGGGAAATGCTTTTCAAGGTAGGATACATACTCAATTCACAGACTGACTCGCATCGTACAACGATATGAAGAGAATGCGGCACCAGTAGGATCTCATGAATGTCAATGGGACCACTTAGGTGGTGGTGGTGTAATTGTATGGTCAGACATCATGTTCTGTGGGCGTACAGAACTACAGTTGTGTTCTAGACTACTCCAGAAAATTTCAAATTATTAGACTCACTCGAGATAATTTCAAAACTTTTTTTATTTTCGAATCTAATAACGACGGACTGTAACATTAATATTATGGTCAAACTACTAATATTTTATCCTACACTTGTGTACAATACAACTAGGGTACTTGTATCACACTTGAATCGCAGATGAACATTAGAGGGGCGTTCTGCACATCATGATTGAGTTATAATATAGATATTGTTTCTGGCCCCAACAAGTTAGTAGTGTAACTCGCTGTTCTTTACAGTTGTATGATAATATTTAATTTAATTTAAATTAATTTCTTTCAGTAGGGTTACTTTTAAACTTCTCTACATTGGATTGTCATCATTATATTGCAGAAAAACATCACCTTTATGCCCTAGAATTAATACATATAGTATATAGTTAATGTAAAAACATATGTTGATATATTTACAATGTTAAACAGTTGGAGGTGATCATTTTAACGTGCTTGTTTGTATATTTATTTTTCTGTAAAGTTCTGTAATTTCGACATAATGTGAAAGGCCAAAGAGACTTTTCCCGTGTAAAGTTGAAGTTGTGAAAGGTCTTTTGGAGGAAGAAAGATAACACACAGACATTGTAGAGCGATGTATGCGAAGAATCTGTGTTGTGATGAGAGAGAAACAAACAAATCAGCAAAACAAGGTTGGAAGGAATGGACGAAAACGCGAGGTATTCTCCAATAAGCATAAAAAGCTCAATACTTCGGCTCTGCGGAACATAAACGCCACTTTTAAAGACTTAGACATAAGTATGGCTGATGCAGGAATTACTCCTGGGAGTATTACTGGGACTCTTTAGGGGCAAAAAGTCTAAGTGACCAATGAAGAAATGACAAAATACTTCACACAGAATAAGGAAGTCTCTACATGGTCTCGGCTACTCTAACTGTGCAAAGAAGCGACTTAAGTGGGCTTCTAATGAATGGAAGAAAATATATTACACTATACCTGATGAAGGTTGACGATATGTTCAGCATTGACCTGGGGTGATGTTCAAGTTGCAATGCGTAAATCATCTTAAGTAAATTATGGTTTAAGGTGTAATGTCTGTCTTCGGACCTCGGAGATTTTATATAGTAGGGGAAGCAAGACATACACTAAACGTTCTTCAAAAGTAACTGCTACCACAGGTTATAGCCTGATTTGGTGAAAATCCATTCACTTTATGCAAGATCTAGTGCCTTCCCACCAAGCTAAAAGTGTCAAAAATATTGATGTTGAAAAGCATACGTGACATGGTGTTTTATTTCTGTGGTGATCGTGATGAAAACGTAGTTTGTTTAGAATTTAGATTTTTTTTTCATTTTGTAATGTTTACAAAAATCGGTTCATGAATGAAGTAGATTCAACAGCAGATATCGTTGCTGACAGTAAAGGAGAGACAGATAATGTATCAAAAACGAGATACTCTTAATTTGATATTTATTTTCCACATACTGGATGGTACAACGAAAAGTTTCCACCCCTTATTTAGTAAATCAGCTTATTTGAAAAGTCCTGAAATACTTCAACTTTAGTTTTGAGGGGGACGAATTATTGTGACAAATGTAACCGTGCTGCCCCATTTCCTTCGGTCTGGTAGCAAAATCTTTAATTTTCTTAAGTGGCAACAGGGGTTTAAAACATAATTTGAAAGCGTTATTATTTTATTTGCAAAAATGTTATTTTGGAATTTCACCGAATAAGTTGATAGTAATCTCGTTTAAAACTTTTACTTAATTACACGCTGGAAATTCTCAAACGATGTAATATTTTACTCTATGAAAGGTTAAGAAAACCCTTAACTACCTATTATACAGCAGAAATGACTTTAGTAAGCTTTGCTGTAATGAATATGAAGCGCATAACCCAATTTACAGGAGTCTAGTTGCAAAACCTTCATATTTGTAAATGGGTCAACTGATGCATAATTTGAAAGCTCGTTTCATTTTATTAACAAAATAATACTATTTTGTTTGTACGTTCAGTGAATAATTAGCTTATTATCGAGTTTTGAACTGGCAAATTCTATAATTGAATGATTGTTAGTGACATTTTCAGTTATCGAATTATACTTTCGGGTCCGTACGCCAACCACTACACAGTACAAGAAAACTGCTTGTTACATAACTGTAATCAGTTCGACCGTGTCAGACAATTTTTTGCGGTTTAGTGGGAAAGTGTTTAATTTTCGTAGATTGCACCATTATGGAAGTAGCCCATTATTGGAAAGGCCTTTTGATCCTACTGACAAAAATGAAAATAAGTTTGGAATTTCAGTAAGAACTATGCGAAATATCGTGCGAAATATCAAACAGTAAGTTGAAAATTTGTCATTGTTGTCGTACAAGCTTCTTGGGAATATCACTGTGCTAATTTGAACTGACTGAAACATGTTCTGGCCATATATTCTGTGGCCTGGTTGCTAGCGTTAATTGTTTAAAGCAAACATTGGTAGAGTTGTAGTCGTTGTTAAAGTCTTTCGGTTCTTCCGTATAACAATAATGTGTTGTTTCGGAATGTTGGTAAAAACTATGGAAGAAATCACGTTGAAAAATAGACCCTGACATTCGTACTTACGGAAGAGTTTACTTTAATAAATATTCCACGTGGTTCCACATTATCCTTAAAGGAAGATTTTACTTTAGTAAAGGTTTCAAGTGGTTTCATACTATCTTTAAAGAGGAACTTACAGGGTTCTTTAGTGTATTTTCTTTCTGGTAAAAGATGAAAACCTATTATACACATTCTTGTTAATAATACATTTTCTATACATTTGTTGTATGTGTTTAACTTATGTATGACTGCAAACAAGCAGCACACAATGTACACTATCTTGACCATGAAGAAGTGCAGTACGGTCAAATTGATCACAGTGGTATCTCCAACAGTTCTCTTCTACTGTATGGTGGTTGGTCGAGGAAGCTCGAAAGTTTAATTTAGTATCTTTTCACTTCACTAATGATTTTTTAGTTTATAATATGTGCTAGTCCACAACACGATATATCGCAGTGTTCTTTTAAAAATCAGCAAACAACAATTTTGTAAATAGAAACAAAAGAGCTTTAAAATGTTATATTGCCCATATTGTTATTTTTAAAAAGTTGGAAGCAATGCCACTATACAGCAGTGAATAGAATTATACACTTTATGTTCATTAAAGCGAAGCGCGTTGAAGTCACTTCTGCTGTATGATGGGTAGTAGAGGGTTTTTATAACATGTCATAGGGTTAAATGTCACATCCCTTGAGAATTTCCAGCATGCAATTAGTAAAAGTTTCAGAGGCGATTTCTATGAAAGTATTCGTTGAAATTACAAAACAATAACATTTTTTCAAGTAGAATCAAACCGCGATTTCAAATGATATATATATTAACTAATATTGCCACTTAACAAAATGAAACTTTTTGCCACTAGACCGAAGGAAATGAGGCAGTACGGTTAGATTTATCACAATAATCCGTCCTCCTCAAATCTAAAGTTGGAGTGTTTTATGAATTTTCAAATAAGCTACTGGTTTACGAAATAAGTGGGTGGAAACTTTTCGTTGTACCACCATGTATATATGTGCCTACCCTCCGAGATTTCAAATCATGTGATTGTAAAATTATTCATTTCATGTTCACAAATATATTTTCAAGGATCACTACTTGTTCTTGTGAACAAAATAAATCATAAAAATGTACAGGCTTAGGAAGAGCAGAAGGGAAATTCAAGAGATCATTAAAAGTTTCAACAAACCGCTACGAGTAAAGGCTTTTGGTAAATTGCTTGTTATAATCTACTTTGTATGTAGTATTGAGTTGGTATTCCGTCAGAACGCACATAACTCTAGAAATAATTTCATGTATAGGTGAATAGAATTTCTCGCTACAAACCGCATCCCACCAAAAGGTTTTAAAAGGTAATGCAATAAACATTATTATGGACCTAATGCATTATCATTAGGTATAATGTCACATTGGTTTATCTTGTTATTTCCGAAGTATCGCTCTATACTTTTTTTTAATTTTAAATGGGTTATAGCGGCATACTGAACCCTCAAATAAGCAAAGAGTGCGGTAGTGATCATAAGGATCGTATCAAGACGAGACGAGCCGAGACTACTTGAAGTCTCGGTCTCATCTCAATTAATAGACATATCTCGCCTTCAGTCTTATCTCGAGTTGTAAATGCCATCCCCGATCATGATCTCGTCTCGATCTGCGGAGGTTTGTCTCATCATGGTCTTGAGAGCTTTATCTCGTAATTTATGTTCATTTGCCGGGGTATTACCGGATAAATGTCGCTCTATATATCTTCAATATCAACGTTTTAATATTAATCGTGAAGGTAGAAGAAACTTCTGCACTGAACAGAAATATGTCTTGCCCCACAGTAAGCTAGTTTTATTTTTTCATGGTCTCGTTTCTGCTTGTAATGAGACATGCTTGTAAGTATTTAAACGGGTTAATTTTCTCTATGATCTCACTGCTATATTTCTGTTTCCCTCTTTCCCTGCGGTTTCTACTCGTATACGGGTCATTCCAGTTCAGATCGCCTAACGCCTCTAGGTCGACCATCTCAGATTTGAATGATTTTTCCCCTCAGGTACTATGGGTCAAGTGAGGATGAAATGTAAAATATCTCTTTTGTATTCCTTTCCATTCCAGAGATATAGGAAGTCAAAGAAAGGTCGAAAATCATATCTCCTATTCGCGACTTTCCTCTAAAAACTCAGAGTAACATAAACAAATAAATAATTTCTGTAATTATTGTCCAAATGACGTGAAAGTTTGGCAGGATTATCTCCAAGACATACCGTTTCTTTCTTCAATTTCAGAAGAAGTATTCTCTGGCCAGGTTTTATTACAAGGTTTGTTAAATACACGAAAAACTAAAAAAATATTGTATCGCTTGTTGATGAAACATTAATTAGTTTAACAATGTAGGCAATTAATGACAGTAATAACATTTTACCTGTTACATGAGAGTGTAGTAGAGGTTCAGTGAGAAAAGTTTCAACTTTGTTCCAATACTCCTTCCTTATTTATCTTTAAAACATTTGCAAATTTTGTACATAATATCCCATAGTAGAACAACAACTAGTTTAGTGATGTTGATAAACAATAAAAGTACAAAAACGTTGTTGCTATGGCATGAAGTAAGGGTAGATATTCACTGCTAAAAGTTTCAACAAATTGTGAATGTTCTACTATTCAAAAGCTGGTGAAAGAAATATATGTGTAATTAAACATGATATTGTTTTGTTTACTTATGGGTCACTCCATGCCAAATTAGAAAGGTGAAATGCCACCCATAGTTTCCGATTTTGATGAAAATTAGTACACTGATTCTTTAAAGGGGTCTTAGTACAAATTCTAGCTTACAGGTTTCTAGACTATGTGTATCCGGGGTAACAGTGCTACAAAATTGGCATGTTTTGTCCTTAAATGTTGTCGGGACTGACACTTTACGGGCACACCCATTCGAATTTCATTTTTTAAAGTCACGATTTATGAATTGTAAAAGATAAGGTTAGATGCTTCTTTGTAAAAGTCATCAGAGAATCCAAATTTGATAACAAAATTGTGGTAGAGCCAATAGTTTTTGAGATATTGCTTTATGAACGCGAAAAAATCAGTTTCTGAAATGGTGTTCACTTTGCAACATAATACCGTTAATATTTCAAAAGGAACACCAGATACAGAGATGATGAGATGAGATTGGAGAGAGAAGTAAATTTCCTATAGAATGATGTAATAAAAACAGCGGGTTCTTAGTGGGAACTTTATCTCCAGACTCCTTTTTTTTCATCATTATGTATAATAGGGTTGATCTTGAAACATAGTACCATGAATATCTCAGAAAGAACACCAGATGCAGATATGGGACGTGCACCATTTTAAAGAGCATAGAATATCCTATAGAGTGACGTAATAAAAACAGTGCAATCTCAGTGGGAACTCCATCTGCAAAGCAATTTGTTTTTGTTTTAATATCAAGTAGTTATAATTAAACTTTCGATTTCCGCCGGTTGTAGATGGTAAACGGTCAATCGGACAAACATACTTTATGTGAATGTAATTAACGACATGTGGAAGAGAGATATTGAATAAAGAATTCCAATTAAAACCTTTTTATGTGTGTGTGCACTTTATGGATACTTTACATGCAGATTATTAACATATCATTCATTTTCCAAATTTTATATATACCTTATGTTTTTTTGCGTGTACCAAACGTCATTCTGGTTACAAAATATATTCGAAATGTCGTCCATCAATGTCCAGGAGAGTTTGGAAGAATCGTGGGGATGCTGTGGTTAAGTGATGGAGTTCTACCTTTGATTCGTGGCTTTCTTCTTTCATTCCCTGCTTGTGCCACGTGGGCTTTGCGATAGACAAACTCCGTGTGCGTGAGTTTCATCGGCCTTTTCGTCCCACTTTCTTCATTCGATTAATTCTCCCATCATCATCCATTTGGCCTGAGCCGAAGTTGCCTAAAAATCTTACATAAAAATTGAAGTTCAAATTCAAGTATAAAACAGCTGTTCTGCAGTACTTCATGAAGAATTTGCATTTCTGTGCTGCATACCTTTCTTGAGATGCTCCTGTTCAAATCGGCATGTGATTGGATGTTCGCTTAATAAACCTTGTTATTCGAATATCCCCTTAACCAGAAATCTCTGCGGTTGAGATCAGGAGATCGTGGTGGTCAATTATTTGGAAACGAGTTAACAGTGACTGGATTTACACCTCATGCATTTCTAAGGAACTGTTTCAATTGATATGAGGTGGATCCCAATCCTGCATGAAAGCAGCTCTGTCATGCAAAGTGTGGATAACATGTTGGCGAAGCAGATAGTATGTCATTAAAAAATGACTGGTCACTCGATAACCTGGTTTCAACCGCATAAATTTTTAGTTATGGGTATACCTGAAGAACAAGTTTTATCAAGTGAACATCCAAACAAGTAAGGATCGGAAAATGACCATAACAGTAATATCTAACACACGAATAGAGATATTCCGTTTATCACTGCTGCACGCTGTTCTATGCTTGAATTTGAACTTGAATTTTATGTAAGATTTTTAGGCAACTTCGGCTCAGGCCAAATGGATGATGACCGGAGAGTTAATCGAATGAAGAAAGTGGGAGGAAAAGGCCGATGAAACTCACGCACACGGAGTTTGTCCACCACAAAGCCCACGTGGCACAAGCAGGGATTGAAAGAATAACATCACGAATCAGAGATAGAACTCCATCACTGAACCACAGCATCCCCACATTTCTTCGAAACTATCCTGGATATAGATGGACGACATTTCGGGTATATTTTGTAACCTACGGTACACGCACAAACATAATGTACATATAATTTGTAAAATGTATGTGTTATGAAAGTGCATGTAAAGTGTCCATAAAGTGTACAAACACATAGAAAGGTTTTAATTTGAATTCTTTATTCAATGTTTCTCTTCTACATGTCGTTAATCACATTAACATAAAGTTTCATGTTTGTCCAATTGGCCGTTTACCATTTACAACCGGCCAAACAGTGACACTTTAATTATAGCTACTTGATATTAAAACAAAAGCAAAATGCTTTGCAGATGGAGTTCCCACTGAGATTCCACTGTTTTTATTACGTCACTCTATACGACATTCTATGCTCTTTAAAATGGTGCACATCCCATATCTGCATCTGGTGCTTTCCCTGAGATATTCATGGTATTATATTTCAAGGTCAACCCTATTATACATAATAATGTGAAAAAAAAAAACACTTTGGAGATAACGTTCCCACCGAGAACCCGCTGTTTTTATTACATCATTCAATAGGAAATTTACTTCCCCTTACAATGGTGGAAGTCTCATCATCTCTGTATCTGGTGTTCCTTTTGAGATATTCACGGTACAGTAGACTCGCGATTATCCGAGTCCCGGTCAACCGAGCCTCCAAGCTAACCGAGCCAGTCATCGGCGGATAAAAATAAAAATAAAGCTATTAATAGCGGGACAATTACAGGGAGAAGCGATAGCGATAGCTAGATTTAATTGACGAGCCGTCGAGCCGTCACTTTGCGCGAATATGAAGACGACCAGTTCTAGGAATTATTAGCCCATCCGTCTCCTACATATAGTTCGGAAATGGTTCTACTTGCTTACAGGTCTGTAATTTTGTTTATTTGATGTTTTTTCTTACAATAAACAATTTTGTACATTTTCACGTATTTTTAATACAATAGCAATTATCCTCCTTACTATCCGAGTTTATCAATATCCTAGGTGGTCTCGGTCCCAATTACCTCGGATATCGCGAGTCTATTGTATTATGTTGCAAGGTGAACACCATTTCAGAAACTGATTTTTTCGCGTTCATAAAGCAATATCTCAAAAACTATTGGCTCTACCACAATTTTGTTATCAAATTTGGATTCTCTGATGACTTTTACAAAGAAGCATCTAACCTTATCTTTTACAATTCATAAATCGTGACTTTAAAAAATGAAATTCGAATGGGTGTGTCCGTAAAGTGTCAGTCCCGACAACATTTAAGGACAAAACATGCCAATTTTGTAGCACTGTTACCCCGGATACACATAGTCTAGAAACCTGTAAGCTAGAATTTGTACTAAGACCCCTTTAAAGAATCAGTGTACTAATTTTCATCAAAATCGGAAACTATGGGTGGCATTTCACCTTTCTAATTTGGCATGGAGTGACCCATAAGTAAACAAAACAATATCATGTTTAATTACACATATATTTCTTTCACCAGCTTTTGAATAGTAGAACATTCACAATTTGTTGAAACTTTTAGCAGTGAATATCTACCCTTACTTCATGCCATAGCAACAACGTTTTTGTACTTTTATTGTTTATCAACATCACCAAACTAGTTGTTGTTCTACTATGGGATATTATGTACAAAATTTGCAAATGTTTTAAAGATAAATAAGGAAGGAGTATTGGAACAAAGTTGAAACTTTTCTCACTGAACCTCTACTACACTCTCATGTAACAGGTAAAATGTTATTACTGTCATTAATTGCCTACATTGTTAAACTAATTAATGTTTCATCAACAAGCGATACAATATTTTTTTAGTTTTTCGTGTATTTAACAAACCTTGTAATAAAACCTGGCCAGAGAATACTTCTTCTGAAATTGAAGAAAGAAACGGTATGTCTTGGAGATAATCCTGCCAAACTTTCACGTCATTTGGACAATAATTACAGAAATTATTTATTTGTTTATGTTACTCTGAGTTTTTAGACTAAAGTCGCGAATAGGAGATATGATTTTCGACCTTTCTTTGACTTCCTATATCTCTGGAATGGAAAGGAATACAAAAGAAATATTTTACATTTCTTCCTCACTTGACGCATAGTACTTGAGGGAAAAAATCATTCAAATCTGAGATGGTCGACCTGGAAGATTCTTGAAATTTAGTCGATTTGAGCTGGAAATACCCATACTTCGTTATTCCACGTTCTTCAGAGTGAAATAAATGAGCAAGAATTTTCAAATGTCCGAAATTTATGTAATAAGAGAAGTGAGAACGTAGATTTAGTAGCAATAACTTTGGTTATAAAAAATTAACTATTTTTTAATTAAAGAAGTTAAAAGATGGAATTTTGGTCGTGCAGAGAGTTAATACATTTAACACAGATGCCATTGTGTCAATTTCAGAAGAGTAAATAGTGATTTAGTAGTGAACATATAGTTTGTTGAAGTATAATAAAATTTTCTAATGTATCTACTAATCAACTCATTTAAAATGATACAATTTTGAGGAAATCGTAATATGATCACGAAGCAAGTTAAGAAAGCGTGAATATATGGTTTATGATGCTTTGATCGAGATTGAAGTTCTAAATATTCTGAAGAATACGGATCGAAATTATCCTCCGGATTCGAGGTCCAAATATTTCGATCTGAAAATATATGAAGATATATTTGATACTCGAAATTTGATATCTTCCGAATTTGAGGTATTCGAATGTTCTTAGATGCTATGTGAATATACTTTTCCATATTCGTATCATTCCATGCACAAAGAACAATGTTCTGATACTACTCCACCAGCAATACATTATTGTAACGTTAGGTTGCATATCATTTAGGAAATTAGCAACTTTGTACGTACTGAATTGTCTATTCACATACTAAAGAAAATGGTTTCGAATATGAAGTTATTAACCAATAAAACGTAATTTACAAACTACATTCAGAATTTAAAAAAACTATATGCAAAAAGTACATTTACTTCCACGTTACAAACATTTCTCTTCTCTAAAAATCAAGCTAACGTTCGGACATCAATGTGTTTAACTAATAATTGATAAATTCTTTGTACTTGACAAATGAGTGAAGATGTTCAGTGACCAGCGTAATACTTACATGTGACGGCGTTTAGTTGAGGTAGGTATTTTTTCCAGAAGGCACACTTTTTGAGTCGGGGACCGCGGCCCGTGGCTGTGGAATTAATATCTAGGGTCAAATACTCCCGGCCGTAGGCTGTGTGCATTGGCCAGTAGGTAGCCGTCCACGAGCCATCATCACACTTGCTAGGGTTCCTGAAAAAGTAATAAAATAACTTAGAAAATAGTATTTTTGAATCAATGGATTAAAAATGATAAACATCCGTTAAATTAGGTCAGAATCGAATAGAATAACTACTATATATAATTCTATACATTAAAATTGTATCTTCAATTAAAATTTAACTATTAATACATGTAAATTTTATTAATGGGTTAATTATTAATGTTAAGATTACATTTCTTTTTGAAATGACGGAATAATTATGTTCATTGGTTTCAAATACCAATCTTTTCTCTGTTACTTTGAGACACATAGCTTTGGTATTTTAAGAGATTTAACACTGGGAAATTCAACACTTCTATTTGGTTAATTTGATAATGACTGTTCCAAGAACGTACAAGAAAATATGAATATGTTGTATCAATTGAAATTCTGTGTTAGAATTCATTAAAGACAATAGTTGCAGTACAGTATGACATTTCACAAAGACCTGTTTAATAATGTGTTGACAAGATTCTGAAAGTAAACGAAGTACTCCTTATTGTAAGTTTCTCCAGTTTCAATATTAAAAATTTTATTATTAGCGGCAGAAAGTTTGTCTGCTGCATTTTGCAAGGCCTACGGTTTCCCTTTCTCTTTTAGAAAGGGAAGGGGACAGAATGATACGCTTTTCTATTTCTTTTGTGAGAACGAAGAAGCTTATTGAGACCTTATCTTTTTTTATGTTGTAATGAAGGCTGGTCGTTCTGCTACACTTCTAAAATTCTATGTATCAACAAACAAGCAACCGAGCAAAACATATATCAGTTAAAGCATAGTAAGTTGCGAATATTATCTCACACCTTTAGTGGACAAGACGATTGATGGTAAGGTAATGATACAAATTATCAAATTCATGAATTACAATTACGAACAATTTAGTACTTAAATTTATTTTCATCTTGTTTGCATTATGATTAACGTGCTTCTAAAGACAAGGTCAACAGTTGAGATCGGTACGATATCAAAGTATATATTTATATATTAACACGCTAGCGGCCATAATTTTGAAGATATTTGAACCAAATTTTTATATGTTGTTTCTAGGCTTAATAGCCCGGTTAAGTTCGTTAATGAGCAAAATCGGTAGCCATCTTGGATCCAAAATGGCCGCCGAATCCATTGTTTTATAGAATACACAACCTAAACCACTGAGGCTATTGAAATCAAATTTGGCATAAAGGTACAACATCACTGTTTGATTACAAAAATGTTACATATTGAGTTCAAAGACGCCACCTTGGATCCAAAATGGCGGAAGCAAGAAATCTATTTTCCATATCGTTTGAGCTAGAGATACGAAATTTAGTATAAAGGTGTATTGTCACTAGTAGTTCAAGAAAATATTACGAAATGTTGAAAAAGTCGCCATCTCGGATCCAAAATGGCCGCCGAACCCATTGTTGTATAGAATACACCGCCTAAATGGCTGCAGCTAGAAATGTCAAATTTGGTAACACTATACATTATCACTTGTATGTTACTAAAATATTACATGATGTATCCAAAGACGCCATCTTGGATCCAAAATAGCGAACCTAAAAATTCATTTTCCACACCGTTTGAGCTAGAGATACGAAATTTGACACAAAGGTGCATTATGACAAGTAGTTTAGGAAAATATTACAACATTTGGGAAAAGTCGCCATCTTGGATCCAAAATGGCCGCCCAAAATCCCATTTTGCACACCGTTTGAGCTGGATAAATGAAATTTTACTTGAAAGTGTACCATCACAAGTAGGTTACGACAATATAAGAAAACTTTCAAAAAGTCGTCAACTTGGATCCAAAATGCCCGCCCCAAAAACCCAATTTCCAAATCATTGAAGACAGAGAAATGAAATTTTCTTTATATATATATATACACGTCTTGTGGGGTATCGTTGAACAGCTCTTGATGAATAATCTACAAATCATTAAATAGTTTCTCGATAGCTCTCATATAAGGCGAGATTTGAAAATAAAAAAACTTCGAGATCTACCTCAGCCTGTAGGCCTACCGAAAGGGATTTTTTCTGTTAAAGATGCCTCAAAAGTACTTCGTTCCATGAATTCCTAGCGGATTAGAACCCGGATCCACTCGTACGGTGCTAACCACTCGGCGAACTGAGGATCTTGTAAGCATGTTGATATACAAAATATTATATGACCATCACTATGATAAATTTTCCATTAAGTACTTCTACGTAACTTAAGTAGCCATTGTCCATCCTTTATTATCCTTGCTAATATTTCATACACACACACACACACACACATCACACACACACACACACACACACACACACACACATATATATATATATATATATATATATATATATATATATGTGTGTGTG